>BGPR01000009.1:3072227-3085134 GCA_013235015.1 Araneus ventricosus
ATGTTCCACATCTCCTCCTAAACCACTGGACTGATTTCAATCAAACTTTTTATTTAAGAAAAGAGAAAGGTCACCTTCAATTTTTCAAAACCTAAAAGATGCTTAAAATTTCACTTAATTAAAAATTAAGCAAGGCGTTTTTCCGCGATGTCTTTCATTTCCATAAATTTGTTTCTCTCATTTTAATTTTTTTCAAAATTAATTCTAGACTGAATTCGTAACAATATTCTTGTTGATGAAAAATAATACGAAGAACTGTTTCCAGAAGGAAGAATGCTAAAAGAAAATTTTAAAAGTAGACGATTTAACAATTTATATCGGGACCAGCTATTAATTTATTTTCACGCTTTAAATTAATGAATAATTAAATAGTTAATTTAATTGTTTCAAAATATTTATTAAAACCTTTCATTGACTTTAGTAATTGTTAACAAAATTTGAAGTACCTATATAACAAATAATAACGTATGAAGAAAACGGATGTTTTTAAAAATCGTCTGGTTCAATTGATATTCTCATTTTAATTAAAAGCGTTTTAGATCAGAAAAGTAATTTCTGTATTATAATATTTATACAATAGTAATTTTTACATTAAAAATATTAAACATGAAAACATTTTAATCCGGAGCAAAGCCAGGTATATCAATTAACAGTTATAATTAACAAAATTTAACAAAGATATTAACTATAAATTAATTAAATTAATTAGTCATAAATTAATTATACATTATACCGTATAAAAAGTGAAGGTGAATGCGGTTGATGGGAACTCATAACTTCTAAATAATTCTTGCTGTCAAAAAACTTTCAATATAAAAGTAGTTTGTTATGATATGGTGATAATTACCCTAATTGAAATTTTCTTTCTATCTTCAATCTTAACAAAGCTATGGGGAAATGATAAATTGGGGGGGTATTGAATATCGCTTTTCAGATCATAACTTATAAGAAATTCTAGCAGACAAAAAACTTTTAGTATAAAAGTTGTTCGTTATCATAAGGTGATAATTCGCCTAATTGAAAATTTTTTTCTATCTTTAGTCGTAACAGAGCTATGGGGAAATGATAAGTTGAGGAGGGGATTGAAAATGGCTTTTTAGCTCATAACTTCTAAGAAATTGTGGCTATCAAAAAAGTTTCAATACAAAAGTTGTTTGTTGTGATAAGGCAATAATTCGCCTAATTTGAATTTTCTTTCTCTCTTGAATCGTAAGGGAATTATGGGAATATGAAATTTTCTGTCCCCCACCATTTCCACCCCCTTTGAGCTGGATAGCCCATCTGCGAACTCGGCCGAGATTTTCACCGTCCTTACAACATATCCGTCGCCAGTTAAAATCTAATCAAAATTACTCTAGTTATCGTGGTTACAAAATAACACGGGCCAAAGCGTTATGCATATACTTCTCTACTACTAATAATAAGGAAAAGAACATTTTGCCCTCTATTCTCATAAGTATTGGAGCTACAAAAATGAAAGCATGTGGAAGTGACTGAAAATGACGAGAGCTTTCCAACAAGGGGTAACATGCATAGGGTAAAACGTACTTTAAGTTAGGGGGAAAGGAGGGGAAGGGTGGGAAAATCACTTTTCAGCTCATAACTTCTAAGTATTTGCAGCTATCGAAAAAGTGTAAATACAAAAATTGTTTGTTATGATAAGGCGATAATTCGCCTAATTTGAATTTTCTTACTATTTTCAATTGTAAAGGATTTATAGAGAAATGAAAATTTCCACCCCCTTTGAGCTGGATAGCCCATATACGAACTCGACCGAGATTTTAACTATCCTTACAACATATCTCAGGCTGGTTAAAATTAAATCAAAATTACTCCAGTTATCGTGTTCACAAGATAACATGGGAAAAACGTTTTATATATATATATATATATATATATATATATAAACTTTTTAACGAAGGGTGGTTTTGGGTTCTAGGGGTCATGATCGATGAAGATCTGCAGAAATTTTCCGGAAGTCGTGTCATGAGAACCATTGCAATAGGTAGAGTTCCTATAAGGAATCTACCTAAAAGAGAATCCATCAATGGAATATCGATATCCATCTGATCATATTCGTGCAAATTGCAATATTTTGTGAACATTTGTCCCTTTTTCTGAATTTCTAAAGTTTTAAAGAACTTTTGAAGCACCCTGTATAATATAAATCAAATTCCTAATCAGATCATTAATCGGATAAACTAATTTTTGAGTAATCCGTAATTCATTTCTAAATTATGAATTAATTTGAAGTCGCTATTAAAAAAGTAGAAGCTTTATTATTTGGACCGTAAATGTGTGTAAATACACATCTTCTAACGATGATAAAAAAAAGTTTAAGAAAACTGGGTCAGGCAAACACACAAGCAGTGGCTGCTCGTGAACTCAGAAACGAGGAGGGCTACAAAAGAATGTTTATCAAGAGAATATAATTTCAAAAGCAACTTTATCTCCAAGTAGGACAAATTTTTTAATTCCAAATATAGATGTGAAATTTTCTGCTTTTCAAATAAAGTAAATAACCAGAATATGACATTTTCTATTAGTTTTACTAACAAAAATTAAAGTGAATATTGATGTGACGATTCCTCTGACGAAAAATAATAATAATCGGAGCTCCACATATACACTTCCCTCCTTGCCCAGTTCACTCGATAACACTCTTTTAAAAATGAATATCAAATAACTCATATACAGAAAATTTATTTTTAAGCTAAAACATATTAAATACGCTTTTATACCGAAATACTCTAAAAATTTGAAACTTTTAGAATAATATTATTTGCTGGAATCTGTCGTCGCAACACAAACCGAAACTCATAAACAGCCAATGAGATTGCAACTTGTGTGAGAGTGAGGGAAAAAAAGAAATATATATTAAAAAGAGCATATTTCTTTCGTTCAATTGGCTCCGTGACAGCCAGACCTGTGTTGACTTTCAGCCCATAGCCTGTCTAAGCTAAAGGAAGAAAGAGTTGCTTTTTCACTCCGGGTTTTCTGCTCAGTGAACGGATTTTGGGGGAGGGGGAGATTATTTCCAGCTCAGACCTGTGCCTCTCTTCGTTTGGATTCTTTTTATGCTTTTTTCAATTTGTATTACTTTTTTTTGCATTTTCGTAAGTCATTGAACTCTGAGAGTGGAAAAGTAAGAAAATAAGATTCAAAACGAAAAATACAAGGTTAAAAAGTAATTTCAGAGTGTGCTGCAGCTCTGCAACCCTAATGGACGAGCCGCCACTACACAAGCCTATTTTGGCTTAGTTATGTATTACTGTATTAGAGACGCAAATACAGTTAGGGAACTGAAATTTAGCATGTAGCTTATACACCAAAATTACAAATTGTGTATCCAAAACTGTAACTTTGTAACAAATTGCGGTCCAAATCTATCATCGGGAAGGCTGTCTGTTCCATGTACATATGAATACAATAATTCAAAAACTCAAAGAGCTGCAAAATTTCGCATATGTAATTACTAGAATTTTAGATTATATGAAACTTTAAACCAAATCCGTCAGAAGGTTGAATATTTGTCAGTCTGTCTATTCGAGTGCATGTGAAAGCGATAACTTAGAAAAAGCAACAGACTAAATGGATGCGTTATGATCTTGACGCTCAAATTGCATATCCGTGTCAAGCGATATCTCAATACGAAATGAGCTAAATGAATGAAATTTGGCATATAGTTTTATCTCCAGAATTGCAAATTTGTATCTAATTTTCGACACAAATTCTCTACGGATTCACTGCCTTTCTGACTCTTTGTGTACACGTGAACGTGATACCTCAAAAAAGTAGATGAATGAAAGTATATAATACAGCAAAATTTTGAAGATGAATGATTCAAGACATGTAAATGCAGACTCACTTCCCTTTACTACGAAACTAAACACAAAACGAGCCAAATTGTGGAATTATAGGAGATAGTTCAGGGGAAATTCTCCCACTTGTTTGATGATATATTAAACTAAGTTCATTCAACGGTAAACCCGTTAAGGCAGTAAGTTAAATTTCTAAATAAATTATTAATTTTTAATATATTAATTGTTTAACAGTACTCTATATTCATTTTTGACATTAACAGGTATTGGATTCTTTGAATCAAGTCCAGTTGAAAGCATACGCGGCATACCGGCATTAGATTTTTATTCTATTATATCTAATGAAGCATTAAAATGGCAAAAATGATTAACACCATTTTATAAATGAAGCATTGGTGTAAAGTGATCGACTCTTATAACTTAAATTGCTTATTAGAGTCCAAACTGACAAATAACGATTAGAAAAGATAATTATCAGTTTTAAATAATCTAGAGAATCCACTGGATTCCTCCCCGCATTCTCTAGAAGTGTAGCTTGTGTGTGGTACGGGAAGATAATTCGTTTATTTGAACACGACGTGACGGGTTTTTCGTCATGCTTCGCGCATGCTCAGAATGCTTTTGTTCTGAGTCTCAGAGAAAAGCTCTTTACTGTTTCGTTTTATGATTTAGACGGTTCATTATTTTGCCGGCATGAATGAAAATGGTTTGGTTAGCGCGGGTGAGGATGGATCAGAAAAGATTGTACCAAATGGAAAGGATTATGGTGCAGCCGATAGGAGAAAGGATTCCAAAAGTATTGGTAGCTGATTTAATATTTTTTATAATAAATTATTTTATTTTGAATCTTTAAAACATAACTTCGAAAAATACATTTCGAATCAGCTTTAGGATATTCATCTCATTATTCTCTAAGTATGAATAGTTGTCTACATTTTTGTCACAAACAAATTCATAGATCATTCATTGATTATTAGAAATATAAAAAATTTTGTTAATTTTCATTAGGCTTCAACTTTTAGTTGTTCAATTGTTTTGAATAAATTTCTAATAGAATTAAATAAAAAACTGTGTTTTGAAAACTGCTAATCAAATCTTTCAAAAGTAAAAATGAAATATTTTAATTATATTCAAATATTGCTTCGTTTCTATTTTTGTGCAAAAAGGCAAAATTTCAGTATTTTTTAGTCAGTATAATTGCCAATTTATCAGCTTTTCTTTATTGAATAATTCTTGTAATGTAGTTGTGGAACTTTAATTGGATGCATTTATATAATCGGAAACTTACTACCGTTTTCTGCATTTTGCTTTCAGAATTGTGAAATAAATGTACCTAAATGTGATAATTCACTACGCAAAATTTAACTAACTCAAAAATTTGTACAACAGATTTCTTAAAATGCAATGATACATTTAGAAAAAATACTGTATTAGAAATTTTTCTGTAACATTTTGCCAATCCTGGAATTATCTCACCTTGGGTATTTTGCAGTTCGTTCCGATTACATAATTGCGTCCAATTACGCCACTAAGGGCTGCGGTGGCTTTAGTGGTTAGGTCTCGGACTTGTGGCCGGAGGTTCCTAGTTCGAAACCCAATTCCACTGAAGATCCGTCGTGTATTGGGCCTGTTGCATGTTAAATCATACGTATGGGGGCAAACGTCCTCCCGCTGATGCAGTGCGGAAGTTTGGAGAGGGGGTGCCAGCTCAGCTGCTGCCCTCGTCGTCTGACCTAGGTTCAAAATTATAAGGTCCGTTCCAAAATAGCTCTTGTATTGCTTCTAAACGGGGCTTTAATATAACTAAACTAAACCAATTAAGCTACTACACGTAATTAACACGTTAAGCGCTACGACTCTCCTCTGAGATCCGAACTATATCTAAGAAGATAACCCCTTCTCTTCTATCTCTTAACTATAGTAGAGAAAGGGGTGCCTGACGCAGTTCTTTACTGAAAGTTCAGTGTCAGTCATCGATGACTGACACGACGCTTACCGTGTTAAACTTCCACAATTTTATTTTATTGTTATTGACAAAAAAGAAAACATTGAACTAAAAGTAATATCCCATTTAGTTTTCGCCACTTTAAATCGTGGTTTCTTTGCAGGATTGTTTTTAAAAAATTATTGCATTCCTTATCATTGACATTGAAGATAACACATGATCACAAGAAACAACGTTACTACTAACATTTCATATAAACATTTCATAAAATTGCATCTTCTTGTTTCTATAGTTATATAATGGCTTGTAAATTATGCAATTAAGTTTCATTTCGTTTTATATGCTTCCCTCTAAAATTAGAAACGAGTAGTATAACTGTATCAAGATAAGACTATTTGGAAGAATTATAGCCAACAAAAAGCGGGACATTTGATAAGATTTAATAGAATGTTGCGATACTTGATACAAAATTTTATATCTTTATTTTTAGGCCAGTCTTAAATCCAGGGCATTTTTTTATATCTAAACCTAAGATATGAAAATATTGATATGTATATAAAAATTCCTCGAATGAAGTACTGCAAAGCAATGAAATTTAGAACAAACTAGGATTTCACGAGTAAGACCAGATTTCTTGAATTTTAATCCGGGACGCTCTAGAATCCCGACGATTAATTTAAGACGTTGGCTAGGGATTGAGTTGGGGGTATTGGACACAATGCAAAAATAAATAATTGCATCGCATTAGTATTTAACAATTAAATACTAAATCATTAAAAAATCAGAAAAAGAGCAGAAATAGATCAAGAAACATAAATAGGGTATTTTATTATCACTTTTAATATATTTTCTTGAGGCTGATTTAACCACATTGGTTTATTGTAAGGTGCCCATTTGATATGCAAAATAAATGTGAGAAAAGGTGATTCTTCAGAAGCTAACTTTTCAAAAAATTTAATATAGTTAGTCATTTTTTTGATATAAACAACAATGGGACAAGTGATTTAAATCTAGGAGAAAGAATCAAAAATTGAGAGTGCTTCGATGCATCCGGGAAGTCTACCCACTTTAAAAGAAAAGATTTTTCTTCTACTAAAATAGAGTTAGAAAATTCTATAACTCGAAAGAAATGGCAAGGAGCTCACTTTTCCTTTTTTTTAAAACAATTTTAGAAAATTAAATTTAGAAAATCTTTATTTTGATATGAGCTGCAAACTTATGAATTAAAAAACGGCACAATCCGGAATAGAAAGTTAAAATTTGGGACAATAACATCTAATCCGAGATACCTGAGAGGCCGCGGTGGCCTAGTGGTAAGATCTCGGCTTTTGGGGCCGGAGGGTTCCAGGTTCGAAACCCAATTCCACTGAAGATCCGCCGTGTATGGGGCTTGTTGTACGCTAAATCATACGTAGTGGCCAAACGTCCGATCACCCTTGGTGCTGCGTGGAAGTTTGGAGAAGGGGGTGGCAGCGCAGATGTCATCCTCGTCATCTGACTTCGGCTCAAAATTACGAGGTCCGTCCCAAAATAGCCCTCGTGTAGCTTCAAAACGGGATATATCTAAAATAAACCTAGATATCTGAGCAATTTAGTTTAACTCCCTAAGTTATTTCGAGGGATACTTTATTAGACACTGATTTAAACGAGTTACAATTTACTGTTACAGCGTCCTTTTCCCTGGAAATATTAAATTTTTATTTCATTTTAACTGCCTAAAATTAAGAATTTTTAAAAGCAATAGTGTCGGTGTCTTTAGCTAAGTTTGTAGCTAAAGTTTTAAATTTTGTTGTCTACCCCTATACTCATGGGTACTCTTAGATGTCTATAAATTTTTTACCCAATCACCGCCACTACTGATAAGATTAGACTCCAGCTGTGGAATGCACAAGCATCTTCCACACGTGCAAGACGCAGTTACCACATTTTGTATAATGCTGTGTCATAGTGATTTATCGCCTCGTGTTGTACATTTGTGGTGCACAATGAGTATGTCATGTTCAATAATAAATAAATAGTGTTGCATATTAATAGCTGTTTAAAACGTTGGAGGATTAATCGAATTTTTGAATCGCAGAACAGCTTATACTTGTCTCATTAATTCGATGAATGCAGTTTTAAAAAGGAGAGTTATTTCTTACAAAAATTCGTTACAATGACTGATACACTCAAATAACTGGAAATACACAATCATTGCATTCTAAAAAACATCTTGGCAAGTCTACATTTCCATGAATAAAGCAAAATCTCAGGATTTTTTTAACTCTCTGCCTGTTTATAATTATAATATTCAGTTATAAACACATTTTGTCTGATTGCTCAATTCGAATTTGACTTCAGTTTAGTAATAAGTTGTTGGTATTATTTATTTAAGGGGACTGGCGCCCTAAAATACACAAACAACCTTAGCAAAAGAAAACCGAGAATGATAGGGAAAATACAAGTTAATAAATTTTCTTTGGATTATTTATTCAAAAAAAAATCGAACAATTTTGTTTCATAAAAATCGAATTTTGATACCTGTCCCATGATATCATCGCGTGTGAAACTGCTACAGTCGGCGAAAACTTAAGTTGACAGTATACAGTACGCTACAATTGATCGAGTCACAGGTAAATGATGTAATGTGTTCCTATAATTCTGACGATTATACGAACAGCTGCTTGAATTTAAACAATTTTCATTTTGAATACAGAGTTTCCTAACACAAAACATAGATAGATTGTACTTAAAACTAAACTCTCTTCTATATCTCTAATATATCTTTTACCGATAATGTGCAAGAATCGGGTAATATTCAGATTAACAAACCGGCCGTCTTGGGTGTTAAGGCGAAACTTGTAGACCGCCCGGAACCGCCTGGCTAAGTGCGGATAAGTGTTACCTTTTTCACACTGCCTGGTTAATCTGTAGATATCCTAGATATCCCCACTGCTTGGGAATCATCACGATTCTCGATTCAGGGGCATGCACAAGTATTAAAGCTGAAATAATTATTGAAATAAATAAAAATTTTAGTATACCACGTTTTTAAAACGGACTAAAACGTATAAAATAATTTCTTCTAGCCCCATACAGATTTAAAACGAAAAACGTGGGGCGCATGCAATAGATAATTGATGCATAAATAGTTTATTTCAGTCACTAACAATTTTATTGCAATGGAAATGATATCAACTGTTGTGTGAGTTTTCTCAACGACAGTTACTCCCTACAGCTCCTCTACTACTATTAAATATTGCATGCGCCCCACGTTTTTCGTTCTAAATCTGTATGGGGTTATAAATCTGTATAGGTCTAGAAGAAATTATTTTATACTTTTTAGTCCGTTTTAAAAACGTGGTGTATTAAAATTATTATTTTATTTAAATAATTATTTTCTGCTTTTTAGTCTTGTGTGTGTGAAATTTCGCAATCGATTTTAAACATCTTGATGAGATTATGACGGAGACATGTGGCAAATTTCAGGTTTATTTCAGTTTATCTTCACTTGATCATAAGTAGAAAATTGTTATTTTCCTGAAAAAAATTAAGTTACCTGACGCAGAGACCTTCGAAATATAATGAAAAACGTACTGCGCATGCGCAAAAATATGGCTAAAATATGGGGTGCTTCGATGATCCCATGGGCCATCCATATACCCAAGAACCAAGTCTGTAATGTTAATAGTTTTCGAGATATACTGAAAAGCGTACTGCGTATGCGTCATGCAAAATATAAAATGACAGACAAGAAAGCGAATTAATATTGCATTGTCATCTAGTTCTGAGCTATGTTTAAAGTTTCAAGTCTCCAGCTCATCGGGAAATTAGTTTAAAATTCATTGCAAAATTTGTACCGAACAGACAGACAGACAAGAAAGCGAGTTAATAAAAACGTGGTAAAAAAAGATAATCTGCACATTGCCTATTAAGTGCTAGCTAAAGTGATAAGATCTTTACTCAAAAACCAGCAACGTTTGCATTTGTTTAAATTAATACTCAAACACCTCAGTAATATTAGGCACTACTAATTGAAGAATACGCTATACTTTTATTGCGTAAAGTTAGATGTAATTTTATATAATGAACTGCAGTTTGTAAATAAAAATGTTCTGACAATTGTTGATATAGCAATACCCGTACTCCACTCGCAGGCGGCACAAGCTATGAGAAAGCGATGACAAATGCAAAAAAAGCAAAGTAGAAAAGAGAGAAACTTTTCACTTGAACTTCGAATGCATTAATATGCACATTACCTAAGAGGGCAGCATAAAAACCAATCCCACTATAGGCGTCTATGGGAGTGTCTTTTACCACGCCAAGTCGATCATTGTTCCCGCTAGGGTTTCCGTGTTTACTTTGATTGGCGCGAAACTGAGTTTTTTCTTCATCGTGTTTTTAAAACCATCCATCTTCAATTTTAATCAACAACTTCACAATTAACATATTAATAATAACAAATTATTTTCAACTTTAATTCTTGATCATATTAAGCTCATTGGTAAGTATTTATGTATTTGAATATTTTTCTAACTTATGCGCATTCGATTATTTACTTTAGCAAAGAATTATACACTATACACTTATTTCATGTTTAGTTTTAAAAATGCATTCATATTCAATGACACTCAAGAAGAAATTCATTCTACTTTAAGTCACACACACAGAAAAAAAAATACAAAGTAAAAATATTTACATCCTTATAACAGATAACATCTCTCGGTCGTCGAAATAGAAAAACTTTACAAAGCATTTCTCGCCAAAAAAGGGAAATATTGGCATCGAAAACACTCGCCCATAGGCGCCTATAGTGGGATTGGTTTTTATGCAAGAGGGCACTCTTATTTTGTAAATGATTCCACACTTTAACGGAACAAATCAGATATTCCACATATTAACGAGATAATGTCCACAATAATAGCTCTCGAGCTTCAGCATATCAGTTATACTTAGCTACATTAGAATGATATTATGGACTGTTTAAATTACCGTAATTATGCATCCCGTTGCTTTCACTATACTGTCAACTTGAGCTGTCATTGATTACAGAGTTGCGTAGGAGAGAAGACAATAATATATCTCTCCGTGGCAGGTCTAATAGGAGACGAGTCCTATTTTCGAATGGCTTCAAAATAAAGGTGGGGGGGGGGCGGCGAGAGACTTCCTGTTTCTTCAAGTTCTTCGTTTTAAGTCAAAAGTTCGAAATTATGAGGATCGTTCCCAAGTGGAATTTTGGCTAACGGGTCTATTCTCGTACCCCGGTTGGGTTGGGAGCGTTTCGCCTTTCGACCAAGGGACGTTAATGGCTTTTTCTCGACCGAAAGAAAGGGTCTGATTCTCGTACCTCCGTCGTTTCGAACATCTGTCTTTACGCTAGGAACTGACGTATTTCTGCTGCGCGCGCAGCCAATCAAGCGATCGTCTGCGATATTTTTGTTTATGGTTTCAGATTCAGTTCGAGTTTTGAATCGCCAAAGGAACTATGGAGAAGCGTACATTTGCTTCCCAATTCGAAATTATGTTGGGTTATTTTGAAGAATATCCACAAGTTTTAAGTGGGAAAGTTGATCGCATCTTTTCAAAAGACACCAAGAGTAAGAGGTGGGAAGATTTAACTTCTGCTCTTATAAGATGCATTATAATGCATCTTTCTTGCTTACATAAGTCCATTGTTAAGGGGGGGGGGGAAGTAAACCATTTATCTTTTACAAAATATACATTTACAATAATATTATACATTTATAGAACATAAATTGCAGTCTTTTTTTCAATATATTGATGTAATTTTACCAGTTTTCTAGAGAGAGGAAAAGTAATAAACTTTTTTCCATGCCAATTATTTTAACATGAATAAATCTTGTAAATTAATATTACAAACCATTTGATTATTTTTCCAATTACATAAGAAAATAAAACATGAAAAAAGTTAATAAATTCAGCAAGTTTTCACAACATTAAAAAAATTACATCTTTATCAAGGAACAAGAAAAATTCTTTTATTGTCAGATTTTGCAATTACTTTGTAAATATTTGACAAATTTCTTTGAATTAAAACCCAAATAAAAAGAATTGTAGTGATATATACGGAATGAGGAAAGTCATCCCACACTCAATGTTAAAAAAATGTCAAAATGTTACCCTAATTTAGTTTAATAATTTAATTTAATAAGAAAATATTAAGTAATTAAATCTTTAAATGTAATTGATCTTAGCTAATTACCAAATATCATTATTGACTATCTTAATGGAGTAGTAAAAGATTTAACTACTTTTAAAGATTTAATTGCTTTAGATTGTCGTATTAAATTATTAGACTAAATAATTTAACTTCGATAAAAGATTTAACTACTTTTTAAAAAATCTAAAGTAATTGATAAATTCTTCTTCAGATTAGTCAAATGGATTACATTTATCCCGATAAGCCCTTTCAAAACACAATTAACGTCTTAGCAGCCTCCAATTTAAACGAAAATTTGATAAGTTCTGATATCGAAACAACACTTCTCACTAGCGAATAGCGTTTACGCCAGGTACAGAGCTGGCGAGAAATCGGAGTCCTTTTTACGACCGAGCGAGATCCCAACCGGTTGGAAAAACGGGTACGAGAATCGCACTTGTTGCTAACGGGCAGAAAAAGTGACGTCTCCAACCCAACCGGGGGTGCCAGAATAGACCCGTACTTGTTTGGAGAGGAGCTTGTTTTCTTGCTGAGTTGTCATTCAAATTTCTAAAGATAATTTATACTTTGATTTGCATGCAAAAAATGCTTAAGATATGCGTGTCATTCATATAAATTGGACTCATTTTTTCCAGAAGCACGTTTGGACGCAGCTATGCGATTAAGAAGTAACTATAAATTATACATTTGCATGAAAAGCTTATTTCGCAAAACATTTCACAGAAAATTCCAATGCCGTGAAGTTTAAAAATTAATTATTTCATTCTAGAAGTAATCTGCAGAGGAAATGATTGGACTCGATTCGATTTTGCGTAGTAAATTACACTCATTTAGGTACAATTTCGAATAGTAAACCAGATCTCTGTAAAGTAGAAGCAGCTATACAATCGAGAAATAACTGCCATTACTAAAACTCATAAACATTCTCATGTGTTTATATTATTTTTTTCTTTCGAAGCATTACATAGTATTGTAATATTA
>BGPR01000009.1:3085144-3097613 GCA_013235015.1 Araneus ventricosus
TCATAAACATTCTCATGTGTTTATATTATTTTTTTCTTTCGAAGCATTACATAGTATTGTAATATTATTTCATGTACGTCGACTTCAATAACGTCGCAAGGCAAGAAACAAAACTTTTCAATGTGAGCAAAAACCCACTTCCATATAATTAAAAGAAATTACTAAATAAAGGGTTCGAAACCTAAAACTTAAAGCATAGCCCCTTTTGAGCCCTTTATTTGGTACTTCTTTTTAGCTATATCTATCTATAGCTAGTATCTTTTGCTCATACTGAAAAGCTGTGATTTTTACTTGTTCCGTTATTAACTGGTTCAATCGAATTATCGCAATTTTAAACTTATAAACTAAAACAAAATCATTCACAGACGTAATAATTCGATACAAAAACTACATGGAATCCATAAACATTTCAACTGCCCTTTAGGTTCTCAATTGAATTAAAATGACAACGCATTCAAGAAGTAGGTGTCATCTAATTAGATAGTTGAGAAAACAAATCAGCTATGGGGTTAAAGCCACATGCGTATGATATTGTAAGGGAACAAATTTTAAAATATACATTAACAGATTATTAATCAGCTTTATTAATCATATTTTTGGTATCATTAACATAATATGCTCGCTTAACGATAAAGTGTGTCCGTATTTATTTGGGGGAAAAACGTGCAGAAATTTTGATATTGTTCTCTAAAATATATTGCAGACATACACTTTCTTTGCTTTAGGTGACAGTCGGTAAAACTTCTTATATTTGATTTTCTTTCCGCTTTCAAGTCCTTATGAAATGAAAATAACAAAATGTTAGAAAACTAAATTTTGTAAGATTTCATCATGTGACATCGTAGTATAATGTTAAATGTAACTGCGCACGTCATCCATCATCTAACTATACGTTTATTATGTATGTCACAAGAACTTAAATTGACTACATTGTTGAATCAAAGGATGTTTACCAGACACATCCACATAATTTTGTCTCGGTGAAATTCTGAAAACATTCAGTATTTCGAGAAATATCGTAATCGTAAATTATTCCACATGAATTATCGAATGCTTCACATCTGTAAAATTCATTAACAAACTCTCTAAACAGGCAATTCGTTTCTCTGATTGTCATTCGAAAATAGTAAATTCAAATTTCAATTCCGGCAAAGATTTGCTATTCAATCCATTGTTCTTGTCCTGTCTCGTCGAAGCTGGCAGGTAGCAAACATCGGTTTTAACATATAATATAAATATAAAACAAAAGTAAAAAAAGAAAGAGTATAGATAAGAAACAAAAGAGTTTTAATTAATTGTAATTAATTTATGACTAATTAATTTATAGCTAATATCTTCGTTAAATTTTGTTAATTATAACTGTTATCGGTCTTAACATAGCATAGAATTATATCATGTGGTTAGAATTCAAAATATGATGTCCTGCAGCAAATGGTGTTTCTTTTAAAAAGTACTATGAAAGTCGATTAGCTTTAATGAAAGCTATTTGGGTGTCTTCTGCTTTCTTTGCAATTATATTTCGACATTGTTATGATTTTATATTCAATCTGTAATCGCGCATCGCATCAATTACTCATCCACTTCCTGTTTCACTATTTAGTGTATGATGTCATGTTCTATTTTTAGAAGCGCGCTCTTCTCTTATTGGTTAATCATTATTTCAATGTACATATACCTCTGCTTTTGAATTTTGAATATAATAAATTATTCTTTCTCTTGCTTCGATCCATGGCTGGTGAATTTTACTTTAACAGACATAGAATAAAAACTCGAATTATTCTTGACTATTCTAGTTTTCCAAAGTACACATTAATAATATCGAACGAACTTGGTTACAATACAAATACCAATCTTGATTAAGGTACGAATATACAAGAAGGCTCATTCGAATTTATTCAGCCGACTTAACCCTAAGACAGGATAAGGGAGCAGAACTAGAGGGCAAATTAAACCTAATATTTGGAGCAATATCCACCCTAACTTCCTCTGCATCGGCCGCGAATACTCGCTTCATTCTGTTTTCTTCCGTTTGCCTATAACATCTTTGAGAGAATTGTTAACTGATACGTCAATTATTCTTTACTTCCTCTCTGCACGATGCTTCCTACATGCTTACATCTTTGAGCAAAGCTCTCATTACCGTAGAGAAGAATATGCGTTCTCCACGAAATAATACACGCCCTTCTTCGGAAACTTGTCTGTTTCTGTTGGGCTGGCATAGATCATTCACATAATTGTTCCTTACCAGACAGCTCAAACTAAACTAATTCATCACCTCAAGACCTAATTACCGTTGCGATATGTAATGCTTTGAAGACCCGATGCATTACATTACTTCCATAAATTAATACGCATTACTAACCATGCTCAAACCACCATCTTAATAAAACTCAAGAATCATACAGGTATATTGACGTAGACTTAGTCTCTCCATAATAGTCTAATGGTGTGTCGGGAAAGAAAGAAATTATGACCCTTTTCCGCGCTAAAGTTAAACGCTTATAGCTCCTCAACCAAATAACATAGAGAGTTGGTTTTAGTTTCATTTAACAGAGAAAGGGGTCCGTTGAAGATTGCAAAAAGAATTTTAGAATTTGTAATTACGGTTTAGTCACAGTCGAGTTGAAAAGTTGGTGAAAATCAGGAAACATTTTACATAGTCACATAGTCACACTAGACTAATAGTCACTATAGAGTTAATAGTCACACAGAGCTACTTTAGTCACAGAAAGCCACAGTTGAAGTAAGGTAAGTAAGTCTACGCCCCTCAATCCCAGCGGCCGTTTCGTAGAGACAGCCTCTCGTCGATTTTTTTTCCTACTTGTTTCTCAAGTCCGTAATTTATTTTCAAAACAGCTACACGAAAAAAACAATAGCTAGACAGATGATGAACGTTTTTAGCATGTCGCGTTCTTGCTACAAAATCTGTTTCTCACAGCTTGCAATAAAGCATTGCACTTTTTATTCTTCTGATCCTGAGATAACCTTGATTTCTTGAATTATTCAAGAATATGTAAGATGGCATTGTTGAGATCCTGAAATACTTAGAACTATTTTCATTTAATATTGCATCATAACAAATATTTGCTATCTCTAATATATCCGAAAAAATAAACGCAGAAGAGTGTTTTTTGTCATCCCTCCTAAAAAGTTAGTATGAAGAAAGCTGCTATCATATACCTTACATTATTAAGATTCATGACTGTTCATAAAGGTGAAGATTGCCGTATTTGAACCACCTAGGTAAATGTGGACATTCTTTTAGCCAAGTACAATGATAGAGAAGTAAGTAATAAAAAAATGTGGGAAAATTTTTTTGCAGTTCATTTGCCTTCGTAATAATGCATTAACTTCTTAAGAAATACAGAAAATTAAGAAATCTTTACGTTCTTTTTTTGAACGTATTAAAATTGTGCCGACGCGGTGGTCCAGTTAAAGAAACTGGTTTCCCAAACTCGGCCGTCGAATTCTTTACGCTTAACTGAAGCAAAAGTAATTTTTGATTTTCAAATTCATACCAGCATGCAATGTATGAACCCAAATCTGACATTTCATGTACTGTATCATTTTGTCTTCCATTATTTCCTCACATATGGTACAAAAGCAAGTAGCCTTAATTTTTGTTCTTTATTGTTCATGTATGTCTATTATCTGTAATCTCTATCTTTTATTCATTAATATTCATCTTCTAAATATGTGCATTTATGCTATCTATAGATGGCGCTGCGTGTACCTTTTAAGTATATGCAGTCCGAGAGTAAATTGAGCTGCTGTAGCGTACTTCGGCGCAACGTTTTGTTTACTTGTGCAATTAGGCCCAGTTCGCTCTTTGTTAACTGCAAATTACTAAATATGTTTATATTCTACTAATATATGTTCTGTTGTGATCGTCCTTTGCGTGTATTGTTTTGTGAATGTCAAAATAAAGAAGAAAAAGACAATCACTGTGCTGTCATTTGAAGAAAGCCGCACACCTAACTACCTTTATAAACCATCATTTAACGCATTTAATGTCTTTTTTTTATTTTACCTATTCCAATTCCAGTTTATGAGGACAACTTATTAACATTCTTGCTTTCTGGACTATGGGACCATTCTATGTCCGACAAATGTTTGCAGTCCAATCTGAGAAATTTTTGAACAGAGACAAAAAAAAATCACCTAATTTTATATTTAGACTATTTTAATAAAATTATTATCGTAAAATGTCGAGAATATAATGACATATTTTGCTACGTGCTATAAAACAGCTTAAGGACTCTCAGCTTTTCCTTAAAATATTCAAGTAATATTCAGAATAGCTAAATATAAACACTTGTTCAGTAACTGAAGCCATTTAGAGCTTTCTCTAAAAAGTGATTCTACAAACCGCATTTGCATTGTTAATATAATTGAGGTTACGGGGAAGGTACAATCTAGACGATTCTGTCCTACATTTCAACATTCTTTCAAATCTGTATAATGAAAAAGGCGAAAGAAACCAGGAAATTTAATTAAAATTATAAATGTTGAATTCACTCTATGAGCCCTAAGCCGTCTCAAACAGACCATTCAACAGAGACCGGACTCAGGCGGTTTCGGGCGCGAGAGAGAATTTTACGGGAGAAAAGTTGTTCCTTTCTTTGTGTACAATTGATCGACCAAACTTAGATGTCGTCCTCCTGGAATTTCTGTACAAAAAGGAAGGATTTCACTCGGTTTTCGTGAACGAAAATTTACTTCAGTTTTTGAGGCACTGGAATTCTCACTCTAGCTGGGTCCAGAGAGTTAAGGTGATAGACTACATTCGGAACAACATTTTTGAAAAATTGTATACTTTAATATTTTTTTAGATGCATTATCAATTATAAACACAAAAAGACCAAAAAATGTCTTATAAATATGCTATTTTTTGAGAAACATGGGAATTTGTAGTAATTTTTAATGAAATTTAACCAATACGGTTAACACTCTACACCAAATTGTAAGGCAGCAATTCTAATTTTCTTTGCACACAAGTTTATAGAGGACAATGATCTATGAAATGAGCCAAAATCTAAGAAAAAATTGAAATGCAAGTAAATTAGGGGTAAAAATATGTGTAAATATGCATTTTTCCATTAATTCAAAACTTAATTTTTCTAAAAACACCTGTAAAATAAAAAGTATACCACCAACAACAAATATTTTGCTTCATTCCATTGCTTATACTATTTGAAACATGTGCTGAAACTTTCAAGTTGAATATCTTTATTAGATTTTGAAATATGTTAACGGTGGGGAAATTTTATGAAAAACAAAGTGCTGAGAAAACAGCACTTAAAGATTTCCTTCCGGTTGGTTTTGCTTCAGACAAAGTATTTTAAAATCGTTATAACTTTTTTTCTAATTCACTTTTTAAAAAATGTAAGCGGATTTGAAAATACGGAAATCTGGACTACAAGAAAAAGTAAAAAAATAATTTTCACCAAATTGGTCGAAAATCAGTGTTTTCAACGTAGGAGGATACCTTAAGTAAATATTTAGTGTATGCAGATACTTAAATTTTATAACATACAATAAAATCTTAAAATGCGATCAGTTTATGAACACGTAAAATTCATACTTCCCAACTTTGAATTTGGTCTTCAAATCGCTTTTGACAAATTAGTCTATATATCACTAGATTCGGAATATGTAAACGTAATTTTAATTAACACATATATAATGTTATTAAACCACATGAGTGAAGAATATCAAAATGCCGTAAGCTTTAAAAAACTGATCAATTTTCTAAATCCGTAATTTTTTTTTACATGATAGATTTTATATACCTATAATGTGACTTCACCCGAATCTTGTCGTTTCTTCACTAAATACGTAAATAACACTTTAGCATAAACGCAATTTTGAAAAATAAAAATTGGCTCGTGTGGTCTCTGCAATCAACGATTCAAATTAATCCATTAATATTGTAATTATTAATTAACTTTTGAATTATTTAATTCAGCTTTAATTACAGCGATAGAGAAGTATATGTAGAGTATGTAACCGTTTCTAACCAATATTCTACTTGTTCCAAATTTCATTTATTTTCATGTTTGTGGGCATCACAAGAAAAGTATGGTTTAGACCCTGTTGTAACTATAAATTCTTCAGAATTAATAAACCGTGCACTGGTCGCTTGAAACTTGTATTCTCTGAAATGTCCCCCTTAGAACAACAGGAAGGCTGCTTTGACCTGAGATAGTCGTAGTCACGGTTTGGGGAACGAAGGATCCTAGTTTCCGAGACCTTTATCCTTAGGAGATTCGCCGTGTAGGGTCTTAGCTCAGCGATACTAAGCTATGAAGGACTCACCAGACGACACAGCCATATTAAGATATTAATTTTTTAATTAAAATTCTTGATTAAAGTTATTTCTACAGAATATACAAATTAATATCAATTCAAAACAACTCCGCTTACTCAGAACGAGATAGCATAAGACAAGTCAAAAATCAATCTGGATACAGTTTGCAGATTTTCACGAGTTCACTCGAGGTAATGCAGAAAGTTCTAAAAGTTCTACTCTAGGCGAGTATAAGTCCGAAGTCCGGAATAATGATCTGAGGGATTAATCCGCTCAGATTTCTACAGATAACCACTCACGGGTTATATCAAATACCAAGAAGGTAATTCGTAGCGACGTAAGGCACGTCATATTCAATCAGAGTTCCTAAAAACTTCTCTCTCGAGACGAGCGATGATCAGCCAAAGGTTGGCTTAGGTTCACGGGACAAGGCCCGATACAGCAGCTTCTCCGCCTGAGAACTGCTTTACCAAATTCTTGGTCACGAGAATTTAATCTCCGGTTCTCCAAACGAACCCTCTCTTGATCTCTCGATCCTTTTTTCATTCCTCTATGGTTCCAGCTTAAAAACCCTCCTTGGGACCTGCCCTTTCTAGGCGGGGTCACAAGTTCAGCTCTTCATTTGTCGAAGAGGGGACCTTTTCTCCCAATGACAAAACTCTGTCTTTAATTCCTCAATGGCATTGGCTCTAGGCGTACGCAATGCATTTTCCTGGCTACTTGTGTGTCCACTCGAGGTCAGGTGGCGGCGAGTTTCAAACGAAGACCCTCCGGGATGACGTAATCTGGGAAAGGGCTTTGTCGGCGTCGGCCCCTTTCTTCGGCCGCTCTCTGCTAGCGAACTGGGAGGTCTCGTCACTTTTTCGTGGGAAATTTCGTTGCTGCTTCTCACGACCTCACAGCCGTTCCTGATAACTAGTACACATTAAATCTGCTATCGTGGGGTCGTCCTTACATGAGTAAGCAGTAGAAGTTTGGAAAGTAAGGATGTTGTTCTGACCACTGTTGAAATCAATGAGGTTTATCTCAAAATGTCTCTTATGTAGTTTCGAACCGGGACGCTAACCTACAAAAATTAAACTAATATATGTATATATGTCTCACTTTCTGCTGTACTTTTGTACTGAAATTTAGATAATCGACATTCTTATGTGTAACTATCTATTGTTTTCAGAACATCCCATATTCATTTCATTGATTTACTAAATTATACTTTTCCAGCAAATCTGGTGTATTCGGTTGACGATGCAGTTAACAAAGTGGGTTACGGAAAATTTCAGTTGCGGCTGACTTTCCTTGCGGGTCTCGGATGGGTAAGTTTCATTATTCTTTTACCACATTTTTCTGGTGTTGCTTTTTTCAGTGATAACTTTTCCTCTTAATAAATTTCCAACATCTCTCCAGAAAGAAATAATTTTTTATGGCTTACAGAATATCAGAAGCTACATCGAAATTGTAGAAGGCATTTGTTTGGAAAAATTATCAGTAAAAGGCCTGAGGTTTCAGGCTTAAAATAATTTTTCTTAATAATAACATGCCGTATCCATTTTATTTGTCCACTTTTTACATTCTGGTATACAAAATTTGACATTCTTCAAATTCGACCTCGAAGTTTCGGTGAATCTCAAGGGCTATTGCCTCTCTCCGAGTCACTTCTTCCCTCATAAAAAATGAAATAATCCTATATGTTTACATTTTCCCTGCGTATATGAACACGATAATTCAGAAATACAACGAGATAAATTGTTGACATTTTGCCTATGGCCATTACATCAGAGTTGAAGGTCTGCATCAAATTATGAATCTAATCCCTTAAAATGAAATCGTTTTTTGCCGTAAGTATAGCTGACTTCTTTTTTAATATACTAATTATCTGTACAAGGGTATTATTTACCAATTAATGCTCTCCACCCAAAGAGTTGAGCTGTCTTTTCAGGACTATGAAAAAATATATATATTAACTCAATACATGATGGCGTGATACACGTGAGATGTGCCGCCCAAATTTCTTTTTGGAACCATTGCACATCTTTCAGAAATAGAAAGTACGTGTCGCCACAGCAACGTGTAAGACAACGTTCAGTTAAATGGGAAATAATATGAAAAGTCCCATTAGTCATGTGACTGTGATATTCCGTCCATTGACTCAATTATGGGTAATATAGATCATTTTAGTTTTAGCCGTTTCTTAAAGTTTACATTTTTTTATTAGATTATTTGCCCGATTTTTGATAGAAAGACTAGAAGAAAGAAACAAAAAAAATGATCACAATTGGCAGATGTTTCTTTTTGTTTGTAAACTTCTTTTCTCTCTTATAATATTGTCACTTGAAAAACTGAAAAATAAATGGATTGGCATGCTGCTGTTTAAATCTGAGATTCAAGGCTGAAACCTCAGATTTTTCAACTCCTTTAAAAAAATGTCCAAATGTTTATTGGCTGCAATATCGGTACTTGTTTGTAAGTCATAAAAATAATTTGGTATGGAAACCAGAAATAGAATTTAAATAAATAATTTAAGGAAATAATCTAAACATATTAGCCATCAGCACATTTGTGAGTAAAATGTACCAATCAATCTCCAAAATTTTGATTCCTGAAAAAATGAATATATTTACATTGAAAAGGAAAGATGAGTTTTAGATGTTACTGTAGACGTGGAAGATTCTTTTTATATACAGAGTTTTACGGGAAAGGTGTTCATAACATTAAAGGGTGATAGAATGTATAAAAGTTCAGATGTAAGATTCATAATGTGTTTTCAGAAACCTAAAGTTTTGCCGCAAGAAAAGCGCTAAATTTCGGAATATGTGATTTTTGCACCGATGGTTAGAGTGCCATAGACCTATCCTGCATCCCTTTAGATTTCCACATCTCTCCTGCTTCGATTTTTCTGTTGGGACATTTGAAACCCTGGTTCACCCATAAACTCTTATGATTACCTTATTGTTAGAATTAGCGTCGCTGCAACAGAAATACAGGAAGTTCCAGAATATAAGCCAATAATTTCTAGGCATTATGATGCAGGTGTGGCACTTGGTGGTCGTTCATTTGAACAATTCTGGCAAATCGCAAAACTTTCTTTATGTGAATATCTGATTAAAAAGACTTTTCAAATTTATTGTGTTTCCGCGTTCGCATTAAGATTCCGAAAATTATTGGTTTTATCATATGCAATCACTTTTTAACCTTCGGTCAGGTGCAATACAAATGCTACACGTTCGTGCGCAACTTATCTATGAGATTAAAAGCTAAAATTTGCTTAGGCTTAAGGGAAAGCTTAACAAACTGAACTATTCGGTCATATAAAGCTATATTTGCGTTTTTAAATAACTTTTTCGCATTTCCTTGGAATTTCAACTAACAAAATGTCCAGGAATTCAGGAGGGAGTTGACGTTTATTTTTTCGTAAGGTTCCTTAGCAATGACAACTGTTGTCGATGAGAGCCTCAAATAATTTGACACTTTTGAAACAATATATTGGAAATAACGATCAATATCATTGAATAAAGGCTGGGACACAGCCGTATGAACTTTTGGAGGTATATAAAAAGAAATATTGAGAAAAATTTGGGAAATCAAAAACACAAACGTAATCAGGCGCAACTCATCTACTAGATTAACGTGCCCCTCAAGTACATCAAAAGAGCGCTAGAGAAAAAAACCATGTTGCCCTAGCGTGAGTGGTAGGGAGCCAGGAAGCTACTAGAGGTCCCACACCTTTCTCGGTAAAAAACGCACTTAAGGCACAAAAAAATATTAGTGCTTCATCTCACATATTAGATGCGTCCGACGGAAGGTTAATGTTCGGGGGAGTTGGAACCGTAAGTTCGTTAACCCTAACCCTGTTACTTCGATGTACCTTTTCTCAAAATCTGTTCTAGATTCATGTTTGAAATTTTGTACAAGTAAAGTACATCTTTCTCATTATACTAAAATGATTAAAATTTATTTTTTACCAATTTTTTGTATCAAAACAAAAAATATTAAATTGGTCACTTCGATGTATCTTTTCTCAAAAATTGTTATAGATATATGTTCGAAATTTCTTATAGAAGTATAGTATACCTTTCTCATTATACTGAAATAAGCTTTTGGTTAATTTTTTTATAAATTTACAAAATATTTAATTAGACATAGTGAAATTTACCCTATTTTGACACAAAAAAAATGTAAAAAATAAAATTTTGAGTTTTTTTTTTTAAACGCTCATCTCACTTTAATGAGAAAGGTGTGCTTTACTTGTATAACACGTTTCAAATATGTATCTATAACAGATTTTTAGAAAAGGTACATTGAAATGACCAAATTCACATTTTGTTTTGTTTTGACACAAAAAAAATTGTAAAAAATAAATTTGTGATTTTTTTAAAAATAATTTCAGTATACTGAGAAAGATGTACTTTACTTAAAATTTCAAACATGAATCTATAGCAGATTTTGAGAAAAGGTACACCGTAGTAACGGACTTAGGGCTCCAAGTCCCTTTAATCGTTTTTCTTGCTGCATTCTGTATAACATTTCTGAATTGCAATGTTTTATTCCAAAAATATTTCTGTCCATGAAAGAATTTAAGATCACTTTTCTATATTTTGAACAATGCTTGATATCTTTTTTCCAGCTTGCGGATGCCTTCGAAATTTTCGTCTTGTCAGTAATTGGTGAGTTCATGGCCTGCGATTGGACATTGTTCCGGTGGCAAATTGCTCTTCTGACGTCGGTATGCACAAAAAAATTCATGTCTTCATAAAATATCTTCCCTAAAACACCAGATCAATTATAATCATGAGGTATCAATTAACCCTTTGTATCCCGAATTAATTTACCAGCAAATCTGCATTTTTATTTTTGAACCATTAGATAAGTTTTGGGGCAGAATAACCCCAGGAAAGAGAAGAATTTTTTAATTAAAATAACTTAATTAACTTAAGACTAATTTTTTTAATTCCTGCCCTCAGATGCTATCTATTGCTTGTTTTTGGAACTGCATTCATCGTGTTTTTGCGAATTCCATCAAGGAAAAGGGTCATATTACAAATATATAAGCATTATCAAAGTGGGACTTTTAAGTCCCTTGAGATAAAAAAAGGGTTAGGAATTACTTGTGGAATAGGAGTGAAATAGTTATTACCAATTTCTCATAAAGTTAATTCCGTTAATATAGTATATAAATTAAGGAGTTCGGAGATAAAAAACGCTTATTTTAACCAAATGTTTTTTTTTTCTAATTGTCTTTTCTTTTTTGCGTGTATTTTTTTCCTACTGGTTTTCCCCCCATCCTCTGCATCCTGCTAAATATCTGTACAGGTGTTGAAAATGTTTTAATTTAACTTGGGATGCACTTGTCATTTATTTTTATGTTTTCTGCCCGAAATATTTCAATAAAATTGCATACTAGTCTTTTTATATGTGTTATGCATTTTTATTATGTTAATAAATTATATGAAGTATTTTAATTTGTGAAACTTATATAGTTATTAATCTTACTGATAACTATATAATCTATTTTTCCATATTAGCGACTAATATCTACTTCATATTTTGAGTCATTCATTTTCCTTTTATTTGTATTTCTCACTACAGTCTTTCTCAACAGTCAGGTTAGGCAGCATAGTGAATTGGTACAAGTTTGAATACGATAGAATTTACTTTTATAGAAAAATGGCGTGACGAGATTATGGTAACAGAAAACAAAGAAAATGATTCAGTTATTGGGGATAATTTATTTAAATATGTAGGGATGGTAGTTAAATACGTAGGAGAGGATAAACATGTAAAAGTTTCGCACGGGTTCACTGGTTAGTTTAACTTCTAGTTTAGGTCATAAATTTTTTCGTTTGGTAAATATAACTTTTAAATCTTCGGTGATTCATCCATAATAATTTTGTACATAAACCTATTTCATTTACATTAAAAATAATTTATTATTTTAACTAATTTCCAGATCGTGTTTGCAGGCATCATGGTGGGAAGTCCTGTCCTCGGAGCTGTGGCAGATGTCTACGGTAGAAAGCGGGTCAGTTGTCTTATGTTTATTCCAAGAAGTTTTGTAATTCATGAAAATTGCGGTTGTGATCATTAATTCATACAGTGCTATATAAAAATCATTCATTCAGTGCTATATAAAAATCATTCATTCAGTGCTATATAAAAATCATT
>BGPR01000009.1:3097623-3260491 GCA_013235015.1 Araneus ventricosus
TATTCGAATTGTCTAATTCGATTCTCTCCGAGTATTTATCTTAGTTTTTTGCTTCTTTGAATGATTTTGATTTCCAATGTTTTTTGTATGCAGCAGAAATTGCGCGCTACTTAAACATTCTCTAAATTTTATTGTCTGAATTTTGTCTGAGTTTTATTGTCTAAATTTTATTGTTTAAAATTTTATTGTTTAAATTTTGTTGTTTCTGTTTAAAATTTTAGTTAATCTTTTTAAAATTTGTTTATTCTTTTTCTAGTTGATTATTTTTAAGCTCTTTGTAAAATGCTGCTCATTTTTTAAAGTTTTGTTATAAAGAAAATCGAGTGTATATTTAGGAGAAGCAACATTTCCCATTAATGGATGAAGTTCGATATAAATTTATAATTTTGGTGTAAGAAGCACATGGCGAATATCATCCCTCTAAGCTTTATTGCATTTTTAAATATTTTTTCACATACATGAACAGACAAGCTGACAGACTCTCAGACAGGATTTGAAGAAGGTGGGTTTGAAACATCCATATTCTTCGAAACCTAGAAGTCGAATTTTTAGACTATTACAGACCTTTTCTCTAAACATATATTCCTTAAGCGAGAAAATTAAAGTTAAATTCAAAAACAGAAAGACAGATTGGGAAAAGTTGTTGTCAGTTTGGTTTTAATAAAATAATAATAAAAATGCATCTCCATCTCGCAAATGTGCATATTTTGAGTATGCAATTACAGCAGATGTTCAAGACATTTTTATTTCCTGAGGTTGAAAAATATATTTTTAAAAGTTTTTATTTAACTTGTTTCATGTTCACAAAGATAAAATTTTGTAAACAAGTTTTCACTTACTTCCTGATACGTAGGATTTTTTAAATTTTGCAGACTTGCCTGTCTTTGATCAAAGTACGTTATTTTAACAGTTGCAAAACTTAACTATCAGTAATCGAATAATATAATCACATTTTGATTCCATACGCGTGGCAAAATTTTATAGTGAATCTGAAAAAAATTAATTTCCAGATTCCAAATTATTTATAATTATGAAATATAAATTAAAATCAATAAGAAGATAATATTTCAAATAAAAAACAATTTCTGCTTTTTAGTACGCTAATCAAAAGCGTGCTTTTAAAAGCTGTTTTAGTACGTTTATTTAATTGTTCACTACTGTAAAAGTTTCTCGCTATACCGCAAGAAAACGGGGAATGTTGACATGCGCAAAATTAAGCAACAAAGTATACTTGTAGTAAAACTTCAAAACTTCTTTTTGAATTCTTAGATATGGCAATGCAGGTATCTTTTCCTCTGGAAAATCTGTATGGAAAAGAAAATATAAACCGTTCACAAGTGAAGTTTGTCATTGCTGCTGTTATCGTTAACAAGTTTTCGCAGGAAAAGTGGTTCCTTCTGAGTATATTGTTTATCGCTAAGCCTTTCGCGATCGTTGAAATAACTCTTTTCCAATTCATGTTTAAATGTGATAAATACAAGTTATCTAAATTTTCTTAGAGATATATTATACTTTCTTGGCATTGACTTCTTCCTGATGAAAAGTTGTTTCAGTCTCTTGCAGTGTCTTCCCTCCTTCTGTTCTTGTTCGGAGCGGTGAGTGCGGCATCCCCTTCTTTCGTCTGGATGGTGATCTTCAGGTCTTGCATGGGATTCTCGCTGGGAGGTATCGCGCAAGGGTAAGAAAGCACAATCTCACGTGGCATAAATACGCAAGATTTCTGTTCGTTTAGTTAAATATATTTTACCATGATAATGTTCATTGTTTGGATACTATCTGTAAATTGTGTGACGCGACACGCATGAAGCAAAAATCTTTCAAAACGCTGTGCGCTACAGACCACTGGAGTTAGACCTACCAAATTTGGCATGCAGCCACTTCTTGAGTAACGGGTGCTCTCTAAGAATGGATTTTTCAAAAATTTAGTTCGAGTTTTGAAAATCTAATAAAATTAATTGAAATTTTGACGTTTTTCTTGAATAAATTCAGATCTATTATTGCATTAACGCATTGTGCGCGGGATACGAATTAGGTGCAAGCTTAGATAAGATCTATTATTACATTAACACATTGTGTGCGGGATACGAATTAGGTGCAAGCTGAGATAAAAATACAAATCGTAACTGGGCTTACTCTAGACAATGTATATGTCATAAAAGAAAAAGTGAACGGTATTTTGCAGACATCTATTAACATGTCCATATGTCCAACCTATCTAAACTAGTAAGTAAGTCAAATTCTTGAATTAAAATTTTGATGTTGGGTAATTCGAGAAAAACGTATTTTTACGTTTCCCTCTTCAAAGTGTTAAAATCATTTTTACATCACTTTAAAACTAAAAAGAATAGATTTTCTGAGTTTCTATTTTTATTTCTGTACTCTTTTTCCTCTAATTTTAACAAATTAAAAAATATATATTTTTTAAAATATATTCTACAATAGTACTTTTTATTGTTTTAGTTACTGCATTTATACACACGCGCGTTGCGACGATATTAACTGCATTTTTTGTGTGCAGCTATCGTTGCCAAATAATTAAGAGTAAATAATATAATATAAAGACAGACAAATTAAGCCTAAAACATTATCATGCTACGATGATTCGACTAGAGATTCGAATTTCCTTTAAATTCTTAGTCTTTTTGTTCCATCATGCACTACGGATGATGTGAAATTGTTTCAACCCATACCAACGCTGTAGCATAATTCTGTATGTTTGTAGGAAAAGAGGTAATGTTCAAATCGAATGAATTTCAAATTTTGTCTATCGTTACTTAAAATAATACCAAGGAATGAAGAGGCAACGTGCCTCTTAAAGACTGATCTTTTCGTTGCCTGTTATAAGGACTTTAAAAATTTTAAACATTCTGACAACTTTTATTAAAAAAAGACAAAAGAAGATTTATATTTTATCTTCCAATGCACATAATTAATGTGCAGATGTTCTAAATAAAATTATATATTTTTGTAGTATCTTTTACCTAGATTTTAATTTCTTCATTTGCATTAGTAATATTCTTGCGAACTATTTATTGTCAATTAATATTGCATAATATCACTAAATATTATTAATGTTTATATTTTACTGCCAGTCCTAAATTCTATTTAATAACATGAGATCAGTTTTATATGATGCAATTAGAATAATTTCATTTTGTTTTAGAGTGACATTAAACAGCGAGTACTGTCCAACTAACGTACGTGGAAAAGCTGGGTTCTTCATATGTGTAGGTAATCTCTTTCATTTCATTGAATCCAAATCATTGTATATCATGTTCACTTTTCTCGATGCTATTCTCTCCATGTAAAATGTTTTCTAATAATTTTCAAGGTTTTATTATTCACTGAGGTATTGACTAAAAATACTTAAATTTAACACGTTGACAGCCACGCGAGTATATAAGAAAATCTATGGCTATGCGAGTTGCTATACCAAGCGCACCATTTGCATACAATAAAGGAAAGTGCGGTATAGATTATTCAGATCAAATGGTTTCTTATACCACTAAAATGACAAAAGGAAAAAAATGGGACAGAAAACTTGGCTTTCGACTTCTCAGTTGTAAACGCGAAACGCTTTGATCGTTTACAAAATTGCAAAGAAGAAGAATATGAATATTAAAAAACATTAGCGGAAAAAATTATTAGAACTTGCTGAGAATACAATAAAAATCTCCTTTTCAATGTAGTGAGCATAATATTGCCGTTCTAAAAATTGCCTCTGGAATAAGCATTAGACACGCCTGAAAATTATGTTATTTCTATACAAGACTTCATACGGATCGATTAAAGACACGGATAAACATAAAGGAGACAACAACTTTTTGTCCGAATTTCCCTGAACAACCTTAGCCTTGTATATAACGTTTTAAAGCTTTTTATTCTGAATAATTTTTAATAAACAATGTTTTAACAAACTTAATAATCTTGTAATATTCTGTTGCATATCTTTCCAAATATCTACTAAAATCCTTTGTAAGTGTTCAAATAGGTATCACCCAAATACGAGTGATGCGGCATGCTTAAAATTTTTTTTGTCAAACGAATATCGGTGACGCGGCAGTCAACACGTTAACTCTCTGAACCCGGCTACAGTGAGAATACCAGTACCTCAAAAACTGAAGTAAATTTTCATTCGCGAAAACAGAATGAAATCCTCCCTTTCTTTACAGAAATTCCAGGAGGACGACACCCAAGTTTGGGCGATCAATTGCCAACAAAGAAATGAACCACTTTTCTCAAGTAAAATTTACTCAGACGCCTGAAACCGCCTGAGTCCGGCCTCTGCGGGTGGGACGGTTTGAGGCGGAATAGGGATGATAGAGTTAATGAAGTGTGTTTTGAAGGGTTATTCCGTACTTTTATCAAAAACTCCTATACCTATTTTATAATTAAAATTTTGCTAAATTTTCTACCTACACAATACTCCTAAAAATGTCGAAGCTGGTAATATAAAAACTCGAACAAATAAAATTGAAATTTGGGATATTTGAAGGAAAAGCATAAAAAATTACTTTTTAGAAATAGTTTAAGCTAAACAAAAAAAACTAAAACCATTATTACAAATGCTGCTGATTATCATGCGTGTGCAGAAGTTCTGTTCGTTTTTTTTTTCAGATTAAAAGGAAAATCAAATAAAAAGTAAGGAATATATGTGTTAAAGTAATTGGCCAATTACGTTACGTTTTTTTAACGGAGTATTACTAGATTCTTGAGAAATCCTGCACCTTCTCATCAAAATTCAGTTAAATTAAATTCAATTTGGAGCATTGCATGGTTAAGAAAGAAAAAGATAAATTTTGTTGAAAAGAATTAATTCTTCGTACACAGTGTTTTGATAAAATAAGGAAATTTGATGTGGGGGCTCAGATATCTTCTTCATCCAACCACGGTTCAACATAACGAGGTTCCCTTCCCTTAATACCTTTCGTGCAACATCCAAATTGAAAGTTAATCTAACAAAAATATCAAACAAATGATTTCGACTGAAGGAGAAAGAAAAGAAAGACAAATATTTGTTCTCGTTTGACGTTGAATTTTAGTTACCGAATGTAGAACCCACTGATTTGGGAAGGAGCGAAGTAAGCGCATTCACCTTTCAATTGTTTTTTAGTGTATCAAGTGCATTTCTGGCAATTCCACAACATTTATGACCTTCACACACATACACTAGGACGCACCACAGCATTTAACAGTCGATATTCGGTCCAGAATCTTACCAGAAATGAGTCTTTCAGAAGCCAATGCGGTCAAGTACAGAAAAAAGAATAAAGAAAATTAATGTTTTTTAATACATTAATTAAAAAAATATTTGTTTTATACATTAGCAGCAAAAGTATATAAAGTATTCTAATGAAGAAAAGAATATTATTAATTCCATTAAAATTTACGAAAATCAGAAAATATCAAAAAATGGAGTTAACCTCATTGGCTACTGAGAGACTCAAAGTCGTGGATACGATTGGTATTTAAAGCTTTTGCCTTCGTCTTAGAATTTTTGAAACCAGCGGCGACATATTATAACGGAAGGATGGTCTGATGATAATATATTATCAGACCATCCTTCCTTTACGTATAACGAATGTTTCACCAATTTGGAGTTGCAGTACCAGGACCGTACCGATGGTGTGGCGAGATTGGCCAGGCTAAAGGCGCACGCAGAGAGGCAAGATCGTTAAAAAACCAGATCTAAGAGTTAGATTGGTACGATTTACTGTGTAAATAAAAAAAGACGAGAATAAAACGTCTGTGGCTAATTCAAAATTATAGGAGGTGTTAATTGTGTCTATAGATAGCTAGTCGCGTTTCGCCTTGCTGGCTGATGATATACCGTACAAAGGATAATTTTTTTATATATACGAGAATATAAAGTTTTCTCTAAATCTGAGTAAGAAAAAATACTGTTGGAATGTATATTTTCCTTGGGGGAGATCACAGAGGGGATGAAATATTAACAAAAAGTGTAGAACGTAATGCGGGGGGGGGCGCAGCTTTGACAGTTCTGTCAGGAGCGTAGGATCGTCACAGTGCAGTACTACCTGCCTTTATGGAACTCATACAAAAAAAACATCTGTTATGTTCTTGAAGTTTGCCATTTTAATGCAATTTGAAATTCTCTTATGAGTAATTAGAGGCACGTTGATTTTATATCTTATTTGCCTACACATTTTATTGGCCGAAAATTCCAGTCATCAAATTGCCAAGCATGCAATAAAATCGACTCCAAATTTGCATTTCGAATAGATTGTGGGGATTCACGTAATATATCATCTAAACAAGTCTTCATTTTAGAATAATGACGTTTCAGAAGTAGTTGATAGACTCATTGTTGAACGCTTGTGCATCTCATTAAACAATGTAACGGCTGTGTTTATTCAGCGTGGTTCTGTGAACTATTGACTTCACCTGTCAGTGCAAAATTATTTGTCTGTAAAGAATAATATTTATTTGAATTTTATCATTCCAATTCATCTTTACGCAAAAATTCAATAAATTTGGTTGCGAATAAGACTCTGCACAACTGTTTCAACAAATAGAGGCACATGTGGAACAGCTGATTTCTTCAAAACAAACTCCTAAAATGTAGATTTGGACGTTTGAATAGGTATCAACACAATATTTCACTGATAATTGCAGCTTATGGAGGATATCTTTTACAAGCAAAAGAATAAATAGCCATCGTTTATCAAAATTTTTAGAATGTTGAGGGTTAATTTAAATTAATGTTCCACTCTGAGATATCCTATATGAGATCTTTTTTTGGGACAGACTTCATCATTCTGCACTGTGGTCATGTGACGAAAACAAAACCTGAGCCGGCACACCCTTCTATAAACTTTCACGTCACACTATTGGGAAGACGTTTGACCCACGAGAGATTTAACGTACACCAGACTACGAATTTGGACCTCTACCCTATGATCCCGTAGCCGAGGCTCTGTCATAAGACATGACCTCTAATATCCGTGAAAAAATTATTTAATTCTTACTTTATAGGAAGAATTGAACTTACGATAAAATATGAATTGTACATTTTCTGGCAGTTACTAAGTTCTAAAGTTCTGGCAGTAGTAAGTTCTAGAGTTTTATCTATATAAAGTTCATTATTCTCTCCAGGAAAACGTGACATAAAAAGTGAAACAAACGTATTGAATCATCTTTGTCATGTAAATAACAGTTTTGCTATCTTTTTTTTTTATTAGATGCAGAACTTAGTATATAACTTATTGTCCACGTATCTGGATAAACCTTAAGAGGGTGATAAATCCAATGCATTTTCTATTACCCTGTATCAAGGATGTTTTAACGATTGATAATAACGATTTCTGGGGAATTTACCTGTTCATGCTTTCTGACTCCATTTTTGGAAATAGCAACATGCTCGCTCGTCTGTTTATAAATAAAGTTAACAACTTGACGAAAAAAATCATATGACGCTTCGAATACGTTCCCAGCACAATGAGCGACAAGAAAGAACTTGGCGATCTGGAATAGGGACAAAATATTCTTTAGCATGTGCTTGTTCTGAATTTTTTATCCAATATCTCGCATATGTAACCTATCTTATCTATTCAGCCTTTGGCTCCTTTTGTCGCAAGATCCAAGGACTACAGTGTCCTGGTCTCGTCTTTCGGACTGAAAGGTTCCGTGTTTGAAACCATATTCCAACGAAGATACGCCAGGTATCGGGTCCTAGTGAACATTAAATCTAATGTCGAAGGTCACATATCCAACTGTGATACGTATCCATAGTGTGGCACGTTGTTTGGAAATAGTATGCCAGCTTGGGTGTGGTCTTTATCAGCTGACCAAGATTCTAAATTACGAGGTCTATCCCAAAAATTTTTTGCTTAACTTTCTTCAAAACATGTTAATATACGTATATAAGCAAAACTAAACTTCTCAAGATCCAGTGATAAATGAATATGAAAAAAGTGGTATTTATAACCCTTTAACATACAAATTTGACCCCTTATTGGATGATATATCATCTTAAAGGCATATTTTTCTTCTTCTTATTTCTGTCCATATAAAAACGTAGAGGACAGACACTAAGAGTATTAACCTACCTACCTAACGAGAGTCTTAAACCCTACCTACCCAAGCGATTTTTATCGTTTAAACTAATTGTAACTATAACTTAATTACAGAATTAAACATCAAAATTTTGGGAATTCGATGTGCGAATTAGACATGCCATTTTAGATGAAATAAGTAACATTACATGCACCAATTTAAATATACGTGCATGCAATAATATACTACATTCACGAATTTGCATTGTAACGAAACTGACATTCTCTTGGATGAACGATATTTTAAACGTACTAGAACTCGGGAAAACTGTGCGATTTATTTTTAGATGCTTTTAATGTAGACACGGAACTTCCCTCCAGAAATGAAAATGAGTTGGAGACATCATCTAGATTTTTTTTCTTGGCAATAAAGGTTTCAAAGATTTTGCTCTAACTGAATAACGTATTGTGTAAATAAAATGAAAATATACTGAATTAAATTATTTCAACAATACCAAAAGATATGTTCTTTGGTCTGATGTTACAGCATATAGAAAGTAGTTTAATATTTATGTTTAATTACTACTTTTTCTAAGTGCCAATTTCTGATTTTCCTTATGAATAAGTGTTGATTTTTACAGCCCCAGTAGGGACACACGCCGTTTTATCCTATTTATACTCAATTTCATCATACTCAGCAAGAGATTTCGTGCTAACCTTCGAATTTATCTGAGGAACAGCTTGTAGCTTTCCTCTACCTGAAATTTCACAGAATTATAATTGATTTTCATAGTCAAATTACGATTATGAATATGACTAAAAATAGTAATTATCTTATATTGTGTCAGATAATTGGAATCTCAATTAGAAGATTTTGACAAATGTTATGAAAATAAGAAAGATAAAATGGGTTGTAATTGCAAGAGGTGCTGCAGCTCTTATAACTTCCTATGGGTAAAACGTCACTCAGTATAGCTTCAAACATTTAACTGATGTTTTGGTCGAACATTCTCTCTGGATGTGACATGTTTTGTGTTCATTTTCCCTAAAAATTCTCAATCACTAAGATTTTTATTGTGCTGCACATTGAAGTTAAGATTAAAACTGAAAATGACATCTATATTCTTTTTGACAATGTGATTTTTATTCCTTTGGCAGTACTTTTGGTCCTTTGGCTCTCTCGGAGTAGTTCTCTTGATGTGGCTTGTAATGGAATTTATTGGTAGTTGGCGAATTCTCCTGCTGTTTGTTTCTGTTCCTTGTCTTATAGTGGTATTGTCTTTAAAGGTGAGTAATTAAAGTTTGATTATTTTATTAATCATAATTGCCTTCTGCAAAATTCATTTCATTGTTTTCATTCGATTATTAATGCAGTGGAACTTGACTATTAAATATATTTAATTCGAATTGGTTATCTGGTCCATTGAATTTCCTATTAACATAATATTAAAATATCGTCTATCAATCGAATTTATTTGGGTTAATTCGAAGTCAAAGGTAAAAATTTTAAGCAAAATTTTTATTCTTGAATTGTTTTGTTAGTTAAATTCAAGCTTCCACAATGCCTGTTGTATTTCATATGGCTTCCCTTGGGCGGTCAGCAGTTTACTTTCTAAAAGTTTTGAACATGCAAGATGTGAACTGTATCGTTTATTTCGCAGTTTAATTGCACAATTGTTGCATTCAAAGTGTTGTACACTGTTTATTAATTAAAATTATGTATTTATTTGTAATTCTTTTTAGTTATGAATATTATAATTTTATTTGCTAAACTCATTTATTATTTATCCATTAGTTATTTATTAAAGCTGTTAGGTATTAAAAATAAATCTTTACTTTTTAGTTTAGAACTTTTCATTTTCTCTTGTTGCACTCATTTTTAGACCCAATTGTTCTTAATTCACATTTTTAGTTAAATCGAATTTTAAACGTTATCTTCTCGGCGTCGAATTAAACAAGTTTCACTGTATGTAAATGAATTTTAAGAAACACGTTATTCATACTGACCAACATTCATTAAATGCACAAATACGATGATGTCCCAAAAGTGAATGCATAGTTTAGATAGCTAATGCATAAACAATTAATAAAATGTATCAAACCTTCATATTCAACACAAATTTATTGATACACTAGACAATATACCCGGCATTGCTCAGGATAAAAAAAAAATTCAAGTCCATAACACTTGAAAAAATTAAACAGTTTTGCGCTGCTGAGTAAATATCCTAAAAATGAATTAATTTTGAAATTTCAAAATAGCACAGTTGATGTAGAAATAGACCCGAGAATTGCATGTGCAAATTTCATGCAGCTACTATTCACCGTTTGGGAGGAACTCTTGTTACCGGCAGACACATGTATTTTCTGCTATATATTAAAGATTAATAACCATCGGAATTAAAGCATGTAGATAAAGGTCTGTCGTAATAAAATTTTGGAGAATGGCTCGGCCAAAGATCTCAACAGCGATGAATTTCCCGTTCTGGGGCAAATTTATTTCTCAAGACCATCTGTAATCGACGATTTTTAGCATCATTAACCTTTTTGGCTACGGGGAATTAAACCAGAAGAACTGCGTTGAATGCGGGGAGTGAAATTCTCACTTCTGTCTAGTACAGCATGTTGTACCGACCCGCATTCAAGGGTAAAAATTTTTCTGGTACAACAGTTCTTACAACAGCCCGTAAGGAAAAGGTTAAAAGAGAAGGCGCCCTAATGTCTGGGGAGAGTATTAGAAACGTCTATAATTCCATCCATTGGCTTTATCAACATTGCCTGGAAATATCTGCCAATATTTGAACCAATTATCTATAAACGACAAGATATTACACTTCTATTAGTTATTCTGGATTATTAAATTTTAATGCATGTTATATAATTTGATGATGTGCATACAATTTTTTGGAAACCCGGTATTTGTTAAAGCGGAACTCGGACAAAAAGAAGAAATGTACTTTTACATAAAATATAAGCCGAAATCCGTTATGCTTTAATGAAACTTATTATTAACGGTTTGCTTTAAATCCTACACACATATTTTGATATCAGACTTCTCAGAATTAATCATTTTTGTGTAATGTGTTTGGTATTTTAAGATTGCATTATATATTGAAATTATAAATTAAAAAAATAAACTAAATATTGAGAAACCAATGCATGGTACATTTTGTCATTACCGGTATAAATTGTAATCATTCAAAGAAGATTTTTAAAAATGTCAGTAAAACTAAAGGTTTCTTCATCCCAATTATCGAAAAGTCTGAAATTCAATACAAAGAGTCCAAAATTGAAGAAATATTTAGAAATATGCGAGTAAAAATTATGCAGAAATTTTGTTCTTTAACCTTGAAGGTTTAGCTACGATAATTAATTCACTTGATAGACATCAAATACATGACACCATTTTAATTTTGGCATCCATTTTGCATCCTTCTGGAGGAAAAAAGGCCTGATGTCACAACATAATATAAGACTTCGCCCGCCACGACACAGCGTAAGCCCGCATTGTTATCTATTCATATTTTAGAACAAAGCTGTAGATTGGAATCTGATTTTGAACAAACTCGCAAGTTTAATGAAAAGAGGTGCTTATTCTAAAAACATACTTGATTTCCTTCACTATTCTAAATTAAACAGAATAGCGCCAAATTTGCAAGATTAATTTAGCATACGCAAAATCATTCACAGTGAAATAAAAATATTACAGTAATACCTTGTTACAACAATACTTTGGGGACCAAATAAAGTTATTGTTATATCGAGGGCCGATATAATTATACGATATACAAAATTTAAATTTTGGTTGTTTTAATGTGGACACAATACCACAATATACATTTTGCAAAAGAAAGCATCACTACAGTGTTAATGATTGTTAAAGCGTACAAAAATTTGAAAATTCAGCTATACACATGTACCTGAAAAACTTATTTAACGAAAAAATCCAATATTTTCGTTTGCTTATTCATTTTTTAAAACTGTTAAGTGTACTAACAAGGATTTCATATTCTAATGCACGAAAATGATCATCATTTCATAATCATCATAAAAATGAAAAATGACTTGAAAAAAATGTCCGTAGAGACTGAACTGATTGAAGATGTTCCTGGGATTTCAATAAAGATTGTGATGGATATGTATCATCATCATCGTCCTCTTTACCATCATTTTCCATTTCGTCTGTGATTTTAGACAGAATATCTTCTTCCGTAACTCCTGCAAAAACCATAAGATCCGTAGAAGTTCATCCGCTGTTAAATATTCCTCCACGCTTATTCAAACCATTTTGCCACTTTTTTCTTCAAGCTCAGTTAAAGACTTTTGGAGGCTCAAAACACATTCTTCGGCATCTGAAACATCGCCATTTTTGAAATTTTCGTCATTATCAGCTTGCTCATCCTCCATGAAATATTGTTACAGAGGAAGAAAATGGTGTTGAGATTTTTTTAAAAACATTGTTGTACAGGGGTTTATTACTGTACAGGATATCTTTATATTGAGGGGAGAATAACATTATGCTCTATGCAAATTCACCGGGACCACAACATTGTATTGTTGTAGAGGGGTTTGTCGTTGTATCGGATATCGTTGTAGCGAGAGTTTACTGTATATGCATTTTTTGACAAGTGTAAATGTTTATGTACGCGCTGCCACTCATGTTGAAGGAAAATATTATATGCATTTTTAGTTATTGCGTTTACTTACAGAATTTTGGCCACTCTCTCCAGTGAAAATATTCAATGAATTTATTTGTTTTCAAGTTATTTCGGCTAGAATTAAAAATCTAAAATAAATGACAGAAATCAGGAAAAAAGATGTTTTTAGAATCAAACTAAAGTCAATAAAAAAATCCTCTAAATTAATGACAGCAGAAAAAAGGTTTTCCCCAGTTAATAATGTCCGAAAACACATTCGAAAAGCATTACGATCTACGATCGTAGAAAGTTAAATAAAATCGACTAACTGTCAATGGGGAAGTAGTTTTAGTTATTTTTAGATTCTCATGTTGTCATCAATAATTATTAAAGGCAAATTCAGAACACAAATTATAATTTGTGTTCTGAATTTGCCTTTAATAACATTCGTTTTAGAATACGATCGGGCACTTAAACATGTGGACCCGATGTAAATGACAACTCAAACTGCCTGCGTTCCCGTGAGACAAAATAACATGGCTGATTAAATACAGATGTCTTTATTTGCGTAAAACAATGCATCTCAGCACCACCTGTTAAATAAAACACAATGCGGAGAAAACGTTTCTTCTAGTTAATAATGTTCGAAAAGCATTACGATCGTACAAAGTTGCCTCGGTATCTGGAAATTTCTCAAGACAAATTCATTCATTCAATACCCAGGAAAGCAGACTCGGCCTTTTGGTTTTAGAGTGCAGCTTGTCTCTCAGGGAGACGAATATTCCAGCAAATTTAGAGATATGGTGAAAATGGAGAATAAAATTTACAAGGAAAATTTACATTGAAGGATAATTTGAATTTTTAACATTTATACGTTTCCAATTAAAAAGAACAAGAGATTAATGAATTAAAAATGTGATATCGTCAAAACAAATAATAAAATAAAACTATACACACACAATATATGGTGGAAAATTACAGAAAATAATAAAAAAAGAGATTTCACACTAATTTAAACAATAAGAAAACGGCATACAGATAGCAAAAAAATAGTAGGAATGCAGCAAAAATGCAACTATACAAAGCAAAAACAACTTGCAACACCAAATAAAGGGCAAAAGATCAAGTACGAAAAATAAATAAAAAAAAATTATAAAACCAAAAAACCAAGGCGCAAAACGATAAGCATCAAAACACAAGGTTCAAGATAATAATACAAAATAAATATATAAATAGACAACATGTTGGTAAATGGTAGAAGCATTCAAACTTTTCCAAATTGAATAGAGAAAAATTCATTAAAATTAAAATACAACAGAAATTAAAATCATAACGTAGAATTTAGAGCACCAGAGAGAAAATACAAAAACAGTAAAGAACGATTAATAAATCATAACCAACCAACCAACAAACGGCCATGACATTCCAAAATTCAAAACCTAAAGTCCACCCACACAATTCGTAATTTTAATTGCAACTTTTCATTGAAATTTCATAGCCTTCCCTGATCCTGAGCAATGACCCTTTAATTTTTAAAACATTCATTAACCATTTATTTTTATTATCTGTTGTGGGCTTTGTTAAATGCCCTCAATATCCTGCAAGCTAAGGTTCCAATTATCTAATAGGTCTTGTTTTTCTATTTTTCTTGAGAAAATAAAGCGAAGCAGGAATTTCAAAACCACTGCCAATTTCAGCTGATAATTTTGCGAAGTGTACCGCCGTTTCATTACTTGGGTCACCCAAGATAAACCGATGTGACCGAGGAAAGTTTTTCTTTTATTTTTAAAATGGAATTAGATTTAGATTTGGAACTTCTTAAAGCCTGAATAGGCGCAACACTGTCTGGATAAATATTAACTTTGAAACCATTTTGTATGGTCCAGCCAACAGGAAAATGAATTATAGACATCTCAGCCTGGAAAATGGTATTATTCGATTCCAATTTGAAATAGTGGACCGGGTATAAACTATCTTTAAAAGCACACGTAGAATTGTCTCCAACCCCAGATCCATCAGTGTATACTTCAAGGTCAACATATTGAGTTTTTTAGAAAAGTTAATAATCTTAATACTTGAGGCGAGACTGTATGGGCGGTTGTGATCAAAATTGTTCAAATCAAAACCAGAAGGAAAAATAGCATTAAAATCGATAGAACACTTTATCCATATGTTGATTTTTTTTATGCGCCGCCAACGCTTTTAATGCAATGGAGAAATTCCCAAAAATACATTCAATGCGCTGGTAGGAGAGGTTCAATAATTTTTTTATCAATTTCAATAAAAATATCCTTTGTAATATGGAAAGTTATGTAACTTACTCTTTGGTGAGACATCACCCCCGATGCTAACACCATAAAACAGTGACCTCTCTGTTGCAGAAAAATACCTTTTTAAAAGGTTAGGATGGGCGCCCCAATCGGAGTCTGCCACTCTTCTGAAATAGGACGTTAAATAATAAATTTTTGAATGCAAATTATGTATGTGAGCATTCAATTTAAAGTCAAAGTCGAAAATTAAACCCAGATATTTCAGAGAGGAAGACACTGTGATAGAAAACTTATTAATTTTCCAATAAAACCATTGTAACCACCATTACGTGGATAATATATCCTTTAAAATTTTATAAAAGAATATATGGTTGCGTGGTTTTCATCTGAAATTGAAATCCGCTTGTGTATAGCTAATGAACCGCAGTTTCTAGACAACAGTACGCGATCATAAAAATGTTCTAAATTATATTGCTAAACTTTAATTTTTAACAAAACTGCGATTTATATCTCGAGAAAAGAGCAATAACGTTCTATTTTATTTCTTTTCCATGTAGCTTCTGTTCCGTAGTGAATCATTGGCGCTTAACAGCTTAACTTTTCTGCCCACGTTTTATAAAATAAGGCTGTAGTGCACGTCTTATTCACGTGTGGAAACAAAATTGTATTTATCGATCACTGAAATAGGCTATATAGTTCTATAAATAGAGTAAAATTCCATATTTAGTTCACGTTTTTGATCTCGACACTGAACACACATCTAGAATGTAGTAGAATATTTACCGCTATAAAACATGGGAACGACCACTGTAACTGCAGAAGGTACATATTTTTCACTAGGAAGTTGCAAAATCACATAGTTATCTAGAAAAATGTATTATCTTATAAAATCGATTAGTGCCCGCATTGATGATAGTTAACCAGCTGCCTATAAAGAAATTAAACTTTCTTTGGTATTATAAACCCTACCTTTGCAGCTGATGACTCACAAAATATTTCCAATAACACTTTTAGTGCCACCTTTCATCGTCGGCACTTATGGCATTCTTACGCTTTGATATATTATTCGGCAAAGTATATTGCTTCTGTGAGAACAAAAGTCTGCAAAAGCAGTCTCGTGCAGAGTTGTATTTTAAACGCAGGATGATTCAGAAGCCTCGAGCAAATTTAAAATTTAAAAATTCGCAAACGAATAAAGATAAAATGATACCGTTTGCGCAGGAAAGAGAGCAATGCAACAGGATTTCATTTTTATGAAACAGGAAATTAGCATAGTTTACAATTCAAAGCACCAGATGATTATGCAGTTGTTGGAAACATGAGTTACAGTGGATTGGTCGGATGCTTACAAATGCTGAAGGTGTTGTCCTTTATTCAGGACTCAAGGGAAACCATATTTCTCGCAGCATTAAGCACTATCTCTGATAGTACGATAGGACATGAGAAAGAGAAATATTATATACTAATGTCAAAAGCGTGGTTCCTCTCTTGACAGTTCTGTACTGAATGGAGGACGATACAATGAACAAGCCGTCATTGTTTGTCTTGTCTTACTTAACTTATCGTACCACCAATTTTAGAACCATCTGGTAGTTTAGTTTGTAAGTTACAGTACTATTAAATTATGGTTTCTTGAAAAAAATATTCTAATTTTATTTTTATCTTTACTGTGGAAGTGGCATCATGAGGGCTGAATCACGATTTATATCCTAGGGAAAAAAATGTCAAAGTCGAAACTCCTTAATTTCAAACTTATAAATGGATACTTGCATTTGCAATGTTAACCCGATATTATACGCTTTATAACGCGAATCATCATTAATTGCAAATAATAGAGGTAAATGAAATGGAAGCATCGAGATGAATTCTGCGCATGCCCATTACGAAATTATTTCGATCTCCTTCTTTTACACTCACACAAATAATAATGTCTTGCGCGACCAGTGATAATTTGTACGATCAATGTCGATGATTTTATAACACTAGAGCGACTAAAAAATATAAATACTAGTCTATTACTTCATTTCTCATTCTTTTGATGGTAACGATTTGTATTGTTCCTCTTTTCATTTTGTGAAATTATCGTGCTGTGTTTTTTGTCATCATTTCTCCTGGTTTCTAAGATGCGTGTTCGGTCAAGGGCGAACAAAAACTGTCCTCGGGACAATAAACTGCCCTTTTCAGGGCAAATTCTGAAAGGAATATCCGAGAAATAATGGGAGACGGGAATTCTCTATTCAGAACCTTGGTTCATGAATCATATGGAGCAGGAGAAAAGAATCTGAAGAAAAATCGATGAAGAATGTATCTACAATTGCGAAAGCAATGAAGTAAAGTTACACAACGTTACGAAGACAAAATACACAAGTGTGATGATATATATATGAAACAAAGCGTACCAAGTATTTTTTAATTTTTAAATATCAATAACATAATTATTGGTAAATGAGCATAAAGGATATAATGCATATTTCTTTCAAAATAATTTAACAAAAAACCGTAAAAGATTTATCGATGTGACTAATAATCGCAAATATAGCAGTCACATGCATAAATTATACACTTCTAGAAAAAGACCATTCTTAAGCTAAGAAATATTTTACATACTTTTACATCATGTTTAATAAATTTTCTCTCAAATAAAATTACACTGTCGAGAAACCCATAGAGATTAAGTTCGGTTTCTGCAGACAAACTTAGATAATATGTCTGTTTTTACCTATAATCACTGTTCTTACTTATATATACCGTTTATAGAGCCATAAAGCAAGCTTCTTTGCAGCTTGAATGGATGCAATTTCTTTAGAAAAATGCACGCAAGATGTTTTAAAAGTATTCCGACGAACTTTAAGTATCGTTCAGGTATACTAAAACAACTCAATTTTGGGTAGGAATATATATAAACCGAAATGTTTGTATACCAGACGACGTTGTTCAGTTGAAGAGATTTCGGCAATTCAGGACATCATTGTTCCAGTGAAACGACGTAGGTAAAGTAGGATGGAATTGTACAGAATAGTTAACATGTCAGATATGCATTTAGTGCTCGGAGTAGAGTATATAAACTATTAAAGATCGCAATTGAATGTTGATGGTTAGAGATTTATTATTATTTATTATTATTATTACTATTTTCTCAAAACGTTTCGGTGCAAACAAACAAAAAATTCGTGTTGGGCATGGGTTTCTTTCGAAATCTTTCACGATAGAAACCCACTGCTGTTCGCGAGTTTCCATTAGCTGGCCCATGGTCAAAAACATGTTGGCCATCTCAGAAATCTTGTACAATATCGTCCTACTTCAACAATATCGTTCATTTGACCAATGATGATTTGAATTGCCCAATTCTCTTTATGCCAAAGCAACTTTCTTCGACAGACATATAAAACATCTCCGAATATTAATTCCCAGATGAAACTGATTTCTTTTGGCATAATTGACTTACCCGTAATTTTTGTAAAAACTTTCGAATTCCCTTATATAACAAGAGCAAAATATCTTTCCGAAAATGGATACATCTGCATGACCAGTAAAATTACCAAACACAGATACAAAAAACAACTGTTAAAATAAATGCAGGTATTATTCGTTACAGTGTTTCTTGCATTAAACGAATTAACGATATTTAAAGTTAGGAGGTGAGAATTTAAGTTCATAAGTTCTCAAAACATATATTTGGTGATGGTCTGTGCCCTGAATTGAATTCCTCTGCAAGAAAATAGTTTTCATAAGCATACATATAACCTGAAATGAAGTTACTCCTGTCCTGCCTAAGCACCCAGGGACCTTGAATGGCAGTCACTGCAATAGCTTGAGTACTAAGGCCGGAGTCCTAACGGCTCACTGACCACAGCCCGACCCCTTCCGAAGGAGGTGCATACTATCACTAGAGTATGGTAACTCGACGCCCACTACTATTGTACCTATGTCCAGGCGCCAGAACCCAATTACTTATCAGGCGGCTTCTCATCCACATACCTGGGATGGGGGATAAGCATACATATCAGCGCATTGGAAATCCTTGCCTTGCACTTGACAACCCTATTAACACAAGACACCTACGGAATTCAGAATATTGCAACGATATCTTCACAATATTGCATGGTATTCAGAATATCGAATAATAATGTGGAGATATTGTACAACATCTTGTGCTAATAGGGAAATTATTGGTGACAATAATCTTCACCGATTGGAAGTAGATTATCTAGAATAAGCAAAGAGTAATTGAAATAAATGTTGCCGTTATATTCTCTTTAGTGGTATCCAGAGAGCGCAAGATACTATCTAGTGAGTGATCAAAGAGATCGCGCAGTGGAAATCTTGAACACCATGGCCAAGATGAACTGCCAGGAATTACCCTCTGGTGAGTTGACAAAAGTGGGCTTGGATATAAAGAGAGGACGCCTGCAGGATCTACTTGGCAAAGGATACCGAAGAACTTCTCTCCTCTTTTGGTACATATGGTAAGCATGGAAGGGAAATTTTGATTATGTTCTTGTTAAATTAAGTTTCTTTGCAATACTGGAATCTTTCCAAAACTCAGAATCTGTTAAGAATTAATTTGTGAAAATTGCGTATTCTGAAATTCTTCATGACTCTAAATACTATTCAATAAATATCATTTCAGCGTTTCATTTTGCTTCATTTTTGTCAGTATAAGAATAGTAAAAAATTTAGCTTTTAAAATATGAATGATATTATAGTCACGATGAAGGATATCTCAGTCTCTGCCAACACAGAAGAAATGAAGTTTAATAACATATTGACTCTTTATTTTAAAGAAATTAACAAATATCTTTTCTTTACAAAGTTTCTTTTTATCGAAATATATTTGAAACAAAGTTTTCAAGTGTGAATGATAGTTTTACCCCCCAAAAAATTACTTTATCAGAATCTATTCAAAGAGAATGATTACTTTTTAGGAAGTCGCTTGAATTTGTATTATTATTTGCAAACTTTTGTCATTTAGATATATTGTTCTTAATTCTGTGTCTTGCTTAATGGGTTTTATTCTTGGGTAACGAGTAAAAAACATAATTTTTAGTTTCAGTAACATGACAAAATTCCTGAATTCCGACGGAATGCGATACATTTTGATGAGGTTACTCTTCCGCTTGTGACAAGAATCCATCATCCATTTGTCAATTCAGTGATTTCTCTATGAATTGCTTTAATGTAAATTTAATACCAAATCGCAATCAACTTCAAATGATCAAAAAGGCCTATCGTGATCATTGTCGAATTTTTCTAAGCACCTTATTTAAATGTAAGAAAATTTCTCTAAACTTAGTTAAGTTTATAGAAGCTTGATTACTTTATTATTTGATTTGCAAAAATGTTAAGGAATAGCCTGAGAACCTTCATCGGCACAAAGGTTCCATTTCTCCTTCCAACTGTCTTGAAGATGCTTTATCATCAAGAGTACTTTTTGAAGATGCATTTCTTCTAAACCACCAGTTAACTGAGCTACAAAGTAGGAATGCTCATACTTGAATTAGTTTAAATGAATCTTAAGAGAAAAAATGTGGATGATGCCCAGTGCTTAAATACTAAAATAGAGCGGAGCTATTGCGGGGAAAACAAGCTTCATGCAATATAATAAAACAACAAAGAAAGCATTTCCACAAATAACGCTTTGTATCTCACTTTTTCCTTACTTCTTGCACATACTTGAATTGAATAAAATACAACCTAGATTTACGATAAAAATAATTAAATTTACAATAAAAAGGTATTGGATAAATTTAAATGCGATTTCTAGATCAATATTTCCCCCCCCCCCCTTTACTAAGTTTGCTTAACCCCCTTATTGAAGACAGAAGCAGACCCTGTTCGCTTCGAATTCTGAGAAGAATCGCAATTCTTAATTAAGGAGCCTTATGATAATATATTTCGCGAATGCCTTTTCAGGTTTGCGACAGCCTTTGGTTATTTTGGAATTGCCCTTCTGAGCCCTCTCATTATCCAGAAAGGAAATTTAGTTGCAGGTGAGTTTTTTTAATTATCCGTTAAGCGCTGGCGATCTCTTAGATCGCTTGGATATATTTTGTTATCCTCTTTTAAATTAGTTGCAAATTGTTTTGCGTCCTTTCAAACGTCTTTTAAGACCTGCCGGAAGTGGGTATTAACGAAGTTTCGGTTTCAATCACCAGTTCCAAGAACCGGAAACCGTACTTTCAATCTCTCAGTTTGAGTCTCCAAAATTCACAAATTTTTTTCTATATTTCGAATTTACATATTTTTAGTTGTGCATAATTGTAACTGTTTAATACATAGTAGTGAGTGAATTTCTTTTAGAAATTGTAAATGATTTCTATAATGAGATATTTTCGGATACTGATGCTGATCAATTTAGCTGTGGCTGCTGAGTTTTCAGTTATTCATTGTTTAATTTTAAAAATGTGAGTTATAACTTTTAGAGTATCGAAACTCAATAGCTTATTTCGAATGTCTGTAATTTCAGATGATACAAATGGAACCTTCATGCAAGGAATGAATGATCCTGTACCTTGCGCGACGTTCACCAGGCAAAACTACCTTGATATGCTGTGGACCAGTGCAGCTGAATTTCCAGGTATTTTTCTTATTGTATTAATTGACTTATTTCTACATATTTCAGTTAAAAATTGTTTGAGCCATCATGGGTATCAGTTTAACTGTCTTCTCCAAAATAATTTCATATGTGAGTCAAAATTTAAAAAAACTTATAAAAACGCTTCTTAAATGTTTCTGTAGTTAAATGCAGTCTTTCCTTGTGGCCTGAATAATCATAAAGCGGGGCATTCACCATTAATCCACTCCACTTTTTTTAGAGCACAGGATGCCAAACCCCTCCGTCAATGTAAGAATCTGACGAAATTTGGTGTGGGCCGAGGAAAAAGTTTGAATTCCATCCGGGTTGGGCTTTCATTCCGTCCACTAGGCCATAAAACTAAAATACGATAGTCGGTTAAGGGGACTGAGCCTCTCTCACAAAAGTAAAAACCACAAAATGTGGGACGGTGTGTGTGGATGGGAGTCAGTATGGGAAAAATCAGGGTGGGGGACCCGTTTTGAAAGCTGGGAGGAGGAGGAGGCGCAAGCCTTGGGGGTCAGGTTGTCCATAGGTACGATCTTTGCAGTCCGGCCTGTGAATGACCCACTAAATTTTATGGCCCGAAAATGGAAATGGTCTTCTAAGAAGTTCTCCAAATCAATTGGAACAGATCGATGGTGATTGTCCGTCTTAAGTGAATTATTTTCGAATGCTCTTCATTTATTCGAGGACTTTACTGCTAGATAATGTATTCAATCAAAAAAGCCATAAAATATATTTTTCTAAAGTTTTTATCCACTTTTAAAAATTTGGACACAATAGATGTTAATTGTATTGTTTATTTTGAAGTTTTATCGAGTAATCATTTTCATTGTGCTGCGCACTGTTTGTTTATTAAAGTTGCTTATTTATACTTACAAGCTTTTAAAATTATTGAAATAATTTTAATTGGAATAATTGTTGGATTATTTATTCAGCATATTTCCTTTATGAAAAACTCTTAAGTGCTAAAAAAACCCTTACTGTCATTTTTAGTTAAGAACTTGCCATTTTCTGTTGCTGATTTTTGACTCAATTTTTCTTAATTGGAATTATTATGACCTCTTCAACTTTGAATTCACCAAGCTCTACATAATATTTTTTATAAGTTTTTAAACATAAAATGTCTATGAATGTCTTAATTTTAATGTATAATTCGATAAAAATATTATATAAAATCCAAAAACATCCAAGTGTTCCTTTGACTTTTAGTTGATTCAAAACAGCAGTATTCCCAAAATGAAATGTGTGATCCAATTAGGTAAAGAAAACAAACTAGAAGAAGGAGGCTAATGTTACAAATTTCCATTGCAGGTTTAATAGTTTTTACTTTCCTCGTCGAACACGTGCGTCGCAAGCTTCTCCTGAGCGTTGCTTGTGTTGCTAGCAGCTTCTCCATCATACTGCTCCTGATGAAAACGCAGTAAGTTCGATTTCTTAAAGTGTGCTTTCTTAAAACTGCAGTTATGCAATAGGATGCAACTAATACTTATGAATTTCGGATTCACTATTGAAATCCATACCAAAGTGTGCATACTTTACCATCACAAGACGACTGCAATCCGTTGCACAATTGATTCATTGATTTGAGGTTTATTGGCGCAAGACCCAAATTGAACCAAGATGCACCTAAAACACAGTGAAAGCACGGCATATGGTAGGATATAAAATTATGGTTATAATTCTAAAATATCTGTTACGAATGTTGAAAAAGTGTTTAAAAGGAAGAATGAAACACAAAAGGATGGAAACAATCATATGTGATGTATAAAACCAATCGACTGCAGGAAAGAATGCCCACTTATAATAGTTGAATTTGGGAAAGTGTACCAGTAGGATTCTTCTCGACAATATTTTGAAATATGAGCTGCATTTCAAAATAATACATTGGTTCCATATTGCATAACTGCATCCAAATAATAGTAATTTGACAGAAAGTTAATGAGATCGAAACACTTTTGTGTTTATATTGTTGAGATCTTGCTCCAGTATTTGAAAATTTTCTCAAACTAAATAGTGAAAACATTATATTGCTGCGTAGTGTTCAAAATAGCAACTGGTCTTTATCGAATTTCTGTCTAAATAACATTGCTGTCGCATTCTATTCTGAATGATCTTCATACAACTGTTATTTAGGTTTTAACTATCAGTACATTCAGACATTTAGTTCTAATGCACATTCTTTCTTCTCTCTGTTTATCCCATAAGAGGATATTGCGCCAAATAAAAATCTAATCAAATCAAAATCAAAATAACAAAATAAAGAAACTTCAACAAAGCGAAAAACTCAGCGATATATTTCGTGTCATAGAAAAAAAATATTTTATAATATCAATGGCAAGTCTTCCGATCTGTAACCTAGTTTTTCTAGTATTGGTCTCGTGGTGTGGTCTCGGTTTAGGGATGAGAGAGTTTTGAGGGTTTCAGATTCTAACGCCAATTCTACCGAAAATATGTGTCACACGGTTCAAAATTGCAAGTTCCGTCCGAAATAGCCTTCGTATTGCTTTTAAAACGGGACATTAATATAACTGAACTGCAATTATGTTTTTTGGTAAAAGAATATTGAAATCAACAAAAGTATTAAATCTTTTTACCCACGTCATAAACAAAGTAGACAGATATCCGATAAATAGACGCTGAAACTCAAAGAAATTTTGATGTATAAACTGCATTTATACAGATTAGCCGATATGTTGGTCTCGAGGGCTTTAAATCTATTATTGTGAGTGAAACGTGGATGTGGAAAATGGGGGTTTAGGCTCAGGGGTTCTCATTATCTAACCATGTTCTAAAACTGCTGTTCATTCCGAAATAGTCCATTCCAGCTTCAAAGCGGGTCGAAAAACAAACCGAATAAGTAATCCCCGACAAAGTTATTTTTTCCATCATTGAAAACAAATCAGTTGAATCAAATGGTCAATTAAGATAATTTTTCTTGCAAATAAAAATTTATATACTAATGATAAAAGTTTAATACATAGAAACTAGAAATGAATATTTAAAACATTTATTGAAATAAATGTAAAGATATATTGCATTTAGTTCACACATAAATTCAATTTCAAGAATTTTATTTTAAAAACTACATAAAGTCAAATACATGCTTGATTAACGGAGTCACTAGAACTCTTCGCACGTAATTGATGTACAAATAAATTATTCGGTGCCAAAGGCGAAAGATATCTCTTTTCTCTAAAAGATGGCAGCAGGTGTGAAACCAGAATAAGAGATAAATTTCTTCCTCAAGCCGTGCGTTATAATGAAGTTCGTTTGTTTGAAATCGGTTTTCCCAAAGATTCTTCTACTTTTCTTGGGTAAATCTGTAATATTTCAGTCAATTTGAAGTAAATTTTTGGGTTTAAAGCTACATTTTCTGAGATTACTTGCTTCAAATTGTATACTTTATCTTTTCATCTGAGCCAATTAAGTCGGCCCAATTTAATATATTGGAAACGGCACCTTCTGTTTGGCTGCCAAACAGTACAGTAGAACCTCGGGAATCCGAACCCCAGGAATCAGAAATTTCCGATAAGCCGAACAACTTTTTTTTTAATTTTCTGAAAACATTTTATTAAAAAATGAAGGGAAATAACGATTAGGAATCAGAAACAAAGATAATGTTTATTCCTAACTTAAAAAAACATTTGAATTGGTGTTTAAGAATGAATAAGCGCCTTAATTAGTAGAAACAAAATCGGCTATCTTCTTTTGTCGTAAGGAACTAAAACTCTTGACGATGCAAATCGCGGCTAGCTCTTTCCGTACTTTTTCTCCGAAGTCAATACTCCACTGCATTTTTTTATTCTTTTAGTTTTAGCTATATTAACGTCCAGTTATGAAGCAACACGAGGGCTATTTTGGGACGGACCTCGTAATTTTGAACCACGGTCAGATGACGAGGACGACGCGTGAGCTGGCACCCCCTCTCCAAACTTCCAAGCCACACCAACAACGTTTGGCCACTACGTATGATTTAGAGTGCAGCGGGCCCCATACACGGCGGATCTTCAGTGGAATCAGGTTTCGAACCGGGAACCCTCCGGCCCCAAAGTCGAGACCTTACCACTAAGCCACCACGGCCTTCTACTGCATTTGGTAGATCTAAAGCGTTTTGCCGAATTTTCCGATTAATCCGAACAGAATCCAGCCCTAATTAGTTCGGATTCCCGAGGTTCTACTGCGCTTTTCTGATATTTGATTATACATATCGTAAATTGTAGATAACCTGCTTGCTCAAAACGAGAAATTCTGTTTCGCTTTTCAGCATGAAGGTATACTGTTCTCACATGAACATTAATACTGAAAATTCAATTTATTCTGTCCCTTTTTTCAATGTTTTTCAGCAAAATCGTTATCCTTCTCTTCTTATTCGTTGCTAGAGCGTTACTTTGCGCCATCTTTCAACTCAACTACATCATGACATCTGAGGTATGAAATCGTTCTTATATTTAAACTTGAGAAATGAATTGTATCAGAATGATTACTTGAGAGTAAAACTTGTGAGAAAAGCCATTAAGCGTTTGAGAATATAATCATAAAAGAGTAAAAATTAATGAACGCATGTGATAAGAAAAAACGTTTAAAAGCGATGAAAGTGTGTATTTGACGTTACTGGCGATATTTTTATTAAAAAAATAATAATAAATAACTCCACTAAATGGTGGGTTCATTCAAACAACATTACAACAGACTCTACAGACCGAATCTGCGTCTATTTTCAATTGAAAATTTAAGTTTAAATGTTCTCCATGTTTTCATGGAATAAAGTGAAAAGTCGGACTAGATGTCATTCCAATTATTTTAGGGTGACAGTTCAAGTTGGCAGTCCAGTGAAAGACTTAAGGTGTGTCATTGCACTCAGTTAAATAGTCCTAAAGATGATTCTAATGCATATGAAAGTAATTGATACATTATGTAAATAAACATAGTATCCTTTCTATATAAAGAGATAACCCATAATCTGTCACATTTTTATGAGACGCATTATATTGTGGTTATTTGAAATCCTACATATATCTGTTTAGTAGCAATTTATCATAATTTAAACAATTTTAAATGTTACATTTCAGGTATTTCAAAATTTCTACCGTTTTTAACTAATAGGCTAACGAAAACATTGATCCTGACTACCACGCACCGGTTGCTGTTTCGGAAGGTTTTCCCTATATTTATAAATTATTAGTCTTAAGGTCTAGTTATCGACATTTCATACAATGAAACTGCATTTAAAATGAAAATACTTCAATCAATCTAACTTTCTCTACATCTTCAAGATGCACTAAAACTCGTATTACGCCATTCAATGTGCTGTCAACTTGTGTTGTCGTTGATTACAGAATATCTTCATAAGAGCATTTAAAGTGATACCTATATTTTTTCACTCGCACTTTTTGTTTGGTCTCGGGTAAATGATAAGGTCTTCAACTGCAGTATAAAAAATTTAGTGCATAAGAGAAATTTTGTCAATAGATGTTTTCTAAACTTAAATATTCTCAAGGTGTTTCGAAAATGATTTCACAGTTGTTGCCAAGGGACTTTCTATTTTAACCATAGGACATTTGACGTACAAAGAACTCTCTGAATGCAGATGGGCACTCCTAAAATTCGACAATAAAAATTTCAGAACTCATAGGCAATGCTCGAATTGTTATTTCTTATAAATATATATTTAGTTAATTATTTACTTAGTTTAATATTTAGTTTATTTAAATTTAGTTTAAATAAGTTAGCTTAGTTGAGTTAATTTCTTTAAATTTAGTTTAGTTAACTTTATTTCAGTAAATATTTATTTATTTCTCTTTATAATCTTCTTAAAATTATCTGTTTTTATAATTTAAAAAATTAGCTTTATATAGTATATTTAAAGTATTCTGTGCAATGTAAAACATGTATCCTTTGCTATATTATATTGTTAAAATTGTTCAGTATTTGTAAGGCTGTAATATGACTTATAATGGGAATAATATTCGATAATGAAATGTAATATAGACTGTAATTATATTATTTTCTGAATATTAATAAAATCTGGTGTGTATTAATGTGGTCCCTTTAGCATTATGCTCAGCTTCTACTACATATTCACTTTAACCGATGATAATGAAAACACAAGGATGTATAGATAAGGGAGCATGTAGTAGTATTTAGTCTATAAAGAGTTATCATTTGGTAACAGACCAAATATTTAGATAAGGAGTAATAAACTGAATAACAATTTTGTACACGTATTGTTATTTAGGAGATTACATTATAAGCACAAGATGCTTCTTCCAATTTATTTTAAGAACTTCCTTTGACACTTGGCGAGAGAGGAGATTTCCGTTTGAGATATTCTTTTCCGGATGAATAAAATGTAACAGTTATAATAACAAGGTTTAAATACGGATCTTAAGGAACTGTTTATTTTCTCTAAAAATAACAACGCTTCTTTGGACGAAAAGTATTCGTCGAATGAAGATACTTCTTGGTTGGTAAATACGGCATAAAGCATGTTTCACGATTTCGAAAGTTTTCTCATCATAAAATTTCTGAGTTTTAGTGCAATATCACGACATTTATGCTTAAATTTTGAATACTTTTGAGGTGTGCTTCACACCTGATATTCTTTTATGGTTTCTACAGCTGTTATTCATGATAATAAATCTCGTGTGCTATCGTGAACCGTAAGAAATTTAATTCAACATTGTTTTGTCAACTAAATGCAGAATACCGATTATCTTTTTGTAAGAATATATTTCAAGCAGAAGACACTAAAAACAATTAAAAATTAAAACTAAAAGCAGATAAGATTATGTTTAAAATTTTATAAGATTATGTTTAATATTTTATATTTAGTAATGTACATGGAAAGGAAAAGTTTATATTCTTAATGAAATAATTTTCAAGGGCAAGTATAGGTAATAATGAGTTAGCTGTATGAAAAAAATATTTTACAAAACCCTTATCATCATTGCAAATAGCATGATTTGTCTCCCTCTAAAACATCAACTTTTTCGAGATTCTTTTCATCATGAAGCAATCCATATAGCGTAAAAATTTGCCCGGATTCTTGGGGAAATATTGAGTATTGTTTCAAAATGAAAGAAAATAAATTTCTATTATTCATATTTTACAGTAAATTGAGTTCAGAGTATACACATCGAACTGAAATCCATTCTGCAATGAGATAACGGGATGTTTAAAATCTTATTTTTAAAAGATTTTCTTTAACATTATTTGCTTCCTGTTTGTGACGATAGAATTTCGCGATCACTTTTCCACTCACTCTAGAGTTTTGAAATTTTGTGCAGTTTTGCGTTCTCGATTAAAATACATTATTTTCATAACTTAATTATCAGTTAATCGATTAATTTAATTTAGATTTCACCCAATAGTGGTACCTGGTAATGAATTTTAGAAAAAATAATTGGTTACAAGATTCCAATTTTAAAAACCGTTTTTATTAATTTTATTTTCCTTAAAAAGAGCAGGAGATGGTTATTTTTTGAATAGTTATCTACAATGTCTCTACTGTTGCTCACCTTGAAGGGTTTTAATCTACAAGAAAATTCGAGGAATTACCATCTTTAATGCAACTGAAATTAATGACTGGTGAATGTTAAATCTGACATCGATGGTCAAGCATCCTCCCCTAGGTGTGACATGGAGATTGAAAAAGGAGTTGCTGGCTCAGGTGCCGTTCTCGTCATCTGGGCACGGCTCAAAATTATCTAGTTCATTTCAAAATAGCCCTCACGTTACTTGAAAACGGGCATAAATGTAACTAATCTCATGTTCACTTGCTACACAAGTCGAATGCACCGCATCAATTTAGGGGAAAGGCGAGTAGTATGGGCCACCTAGTGTTCCTAGGGCCTGCCGGTAGATAACAGCTCTTTATTATTCCTACAGTACAGCATGGCCTCAGTCTGCAATGTGCAGATAGCTGGTTGACATAACTGCTCTATGTCGTTCCTCAGTAAATTTTCTTTGTTTGTGACCCTATAAGTGATTGCTTCGTATAATATTTTGGACGACTCCTTGCACTTCTACAGGTAAGAATAAAATTATGAAACTAGTGTTATTATTTAGCTTATCTTATTTAGATTATGGCGTGAAAGTTTCATCTTGCTTCCTCTAACCGTCTTTAGCTGTCACCATGTTTTTCCTTTCAGTGTCGGTCGGGCAGTAAAACATACTTTTTTACTTTACGAAAAAATGCCCAAGTTCAAAAAGAAGCCTGAAGTTGAAGGTTGAGGAGAGTGATCTGCGGATGTTATGAAGCTTGCAAGTGCAGGGGGGGTCCGCGGTGGCATAGTGAAAAGGTCTCGGCTTCGGGGACGGAGGGTCCCAGGCTCGAAACCCGATTCCACTAAATCTCCGCCATATAGTGGGCCTGCTCTAAACGCAGTGATCAAACGCCCTCCTTCTGGCGCGATGAGGAAGCTTGCAGGGGGAGGTGTAAGTTCAGGTGTCGTCCTCGTCATGTGACCGCGGTTCAAAATGACGAGTTCCGTCCCAAAATAGCCGTCGCGTTGCTTCAAAACGGGACGTTAATATAATTATACTGAACTCATTTCTATTGCAAGTGTTTTGAAAAATAAGATGTCTGAAAGGGCCGCATCCAACCATTACGGTGTGCTTATAAGTACACACCCAATAAGAAAAAATTATTAAATAACTCACAACTAACTGGGATTAAATAACTAGCAGGATAATGTTGGAAATGTAAGAAAATTTATTTATCTTATTGTAATTTGTCTACAGAATCAAAATATATCTCATTTGTACCCAAAAAATTATTTGTTTTTATTTTAAACCTTGCGTTTTTAGTGTGGCCCATACTACCCGACATATCTAAATTTTTGTAAATTGTCGACTTAAAAAAAAATTGTCATATGTAATTTGCATAGCTTAGATAAATTTGTTCAACATAGCTAACATGAAAGAAAATGTTGAAAGAAAGATTTTGATCAGTTATAGCTCATTCCAACAAATAATATAAATTTTATATTAAATTTTGCTTAGGTGGCCCATACTACCCCCTTTTCCCCTAATTCTGGAATCCATTGTGCATATTTCAGGGGGGGGGGAAGACGTGACATTACAAACAGTGTAAAACAGCATGAAATTAGATATTAGATGACATGCTTATTTTTTCACGTGACTGTGAAAGCAGGCGAATCGACTCGATTAGATCTATTAAAGTACAAATAAGAATTTACTAAAAATGAATGAAAAATGCAACTACAACAGGTTCAGTATACAGGAATATATTCCAATTCAATTACAGAGCTACTTAAACGGTATAATTTAGAGAAGGGCTACATAGCGATAGGTCCGACCCTAGATTGGCCGCACACGTGAATTTTAGGGCCCTACGTAACTTTAACATCAAATGCTTCTTTTAGATCCCTCAATATTACTACACGAAAACAACCTCTTTTAGTTCAAAATATTTCATTAAATTTCAGTAAAAAATTCATATGATTCTTTTTGATTTCAGAAATTAATACTTCATTTTCAAATATATTACTGTCTATATGCATAAATATGGTTGTGAAGAATTTTTTACCACTATTTGGCATAGCAGAATACTTTTGTCAGCTTAGTCGCGAATGGAAAAGCTTAAGAAACCTTGTTTTAGGGACTTCTGCCCACCTGAAAACTAGTTTTCTGGTGCTGAAATATAAACTGACAGTTTTGAATTCAACATCTAAAGCATTACTCAGTCTTTTGTTCTTTACAGGCATATCCTACAACCATCCGGGCAGTAGGTATGGGAGCGGGAACTGCCTTCTGCCGCCTAGGTGGACTCATCGTCCCCTATATTGCACAAGTAAGTTTTAAAATGTTAACATACATCTTCGAAAACTGGTTTCGAATTTCATATTTGTTTTTTACCATATGATTAGGAAACGATGAGTAATTTTTATAAGCATTGATTTGGATTGTGTTCGGTGACTGTATTAATATAAAGCAAGCTAATATATCTTCAAGCAATTTGTTACGGATTTTTATACTAGATTGCATAGCATATTAGTGCACTCAAATTGTACTTTGGCGTAGAAAAATTACATAACAGCATTTTTATTCCTTTAAGCTGTTGGTTGACCAACCAAAACCCTCCATTATATCATATGGACATAATATTAAGATCTTCATGTCAATTTATTTTCAAACATTATTAGGTGGAAACACTAGTATGAAAACTAAATTTAATTAAATTAATCTAAATACTGATAATTAAGTTTTGAAAAATTGTAAAGCAGTTGAAAATTTTCGTCAGTGAATGGTTGTTATAGTGCATATTTGTGTACCGAGTGGATCTGCCATTAGTTTCACCTTTAAAGAATCACAAAATCCTGAAAGCTTGCTTCCGGAATATAGTCCAGTCGAGTTGTCATCAAAAAAATCAGAAAGAGGAAAAAACACATAACGTTTTTATTGCTTCAAGTTCTTGGATTGGAAAACCCAAACATGCCACTATATCGTGTACCCGTATATTGTACCGGATAAGGGTTGGAGGGGGAGAGAAAGTTGAAACATCGGTTTTTTTGCGTTAAAATATAAGGCGATCTGTGAGGAAATATTTAAATAAGAAAGTTATAGGTACTAAAAAAAACCTATAAAATGAGACTCCAAACGTTAAGGTAGCTTAATTACCTCAGAAGTAATTTAAAAATAAACGTAAATTTACAAAAATATTTAAAACGTTTTTTCAATTTGAGCAAAACTGCTTTACAACTTTTCAAAATTTAAGTGTCAATATTTAAATTAATTTGATAAGGTTTTGTTTCCATATTCGTGGCTCCACCTAATAGTGAATTGGAGAATAAATTGATTTCAAGATCCATAATATTTATAACAATGAATTATAAATTAAAGATTAAAAAGTAGAAAATAAACTTAAAGGCTCTCCACTTTTAAGTACACCAATAAAATTGTGTTTTCAAAAACTATTTTATCCTTTTCTAAACTTGATATTTTAAGATTTCAAAACCGCCCTTTTTGCTACCACATATTATATAATACAGAGTATTACACGGGAAATAGACAGTTTTTAATTAAACATTGATCGAATAATTTTTTGAAAAAAATATTTATATCCACCCTTTTCAAATCTTTAAGTGCAGAAAATGTTTTGCAATAAATGGTCATTTTAATGAAAACATGTTCCGAGACGTTCTCTCGGGTTTTTCCCCCCCTCAGGGACTCACCTTCTTTAGATGAGTACGGGTGTCTCAATCCCGAGGTACCCATACCTGGGTACCTCAGAGGGAACTCCTCTCCATGAGAGGCTGTAGTCGCTCTGTTTGCTTCTCCGGAAGAAGGTTGCATTTTAACCTCAGCTTACCAGTTTAACAAGTGGACCATAACCAAACATGTGGTGCTTTGGAGTCCACATTGGCATGGTGGATGTCTCTGTCGTCTGTGGCTGTCTGAATGGTATTGAAAGGGAAGTCTGTGGACATCTCTCACTTTTTTCCCTCCTACTAGTAGGAGTACTACACGTTCCGAAACCGACAGTTCCTCGTGGACCGCTCTGTATAATGCATGTATGTCTTCGAGATTATTTAGATATATTTAAGCAAGCAATCTTGTTTGTATCTCACATCAGTTGTATACGTAATTTTGCTGAACTGTTCTCATTTTGAATATTCATTTGGTATTTGTCCGCAGGTTTTGGTGATCGAACAGCCAGTGATTGCAATCTGCTTGCTAGGAGGCCTGGTTTTCCTGGCTGGTGTTGCAGCGGTCTTTCTGCCCTTCGAAACAAAAGGGATAGACATGAAGGTGAGTTGCTTTCAGCTCTCGTTAAGGCGGCTTACGAAATAAATCTGAACTCCGAAGTACAGCGAGCGCCCCCTGTGTGCCAAAAAGTTAAACCAATATTGCAGTATATAATTTATGACTGTTTGGGAGAGGGACAATGAGGAGGGAGAGACGAGAAATGCCATCAATAGCTCAAAGAAACCGGACCCTACCGACGATATATTTGGCGCGTTATGCTGCAAGCCTCTATTGGCTGTTATTCTTTTGCATTTAAAATAGAAAACAAATCTTTCCTTCTTGGCAGAATTATATGACAGAGTTTCAGCTTTATATACAGCATTATATATATTATTATACAGCAGAGCCACGTGCTTCAAAATATCATCAGGTGTGTATTAGTCATGGGATAAAACTTCCAACTATTAAGTATAACTGTTTTTGAAAGAAAATAAGGAAACGAGCTATTTTTCATCCACTCTTTCCTTTTATATGTACAAAAAAAACTTTTTAAAACATGTTCAATAATACCTTAACTGAGCATAAATATTACTTACTTATATTTCTTACATATTAGCGTGGAAGAAAGAAAACATATAAGCTCCTGTAGTGTACTGGAGTCAAGACTTAATTACACAAGTGCGCACAGCCATAGAATCTAAATTAAATATTTATTAACAATAAAAATACAGGGAAAGTACGTACCGTTCCTATAATTGGGTTCAATGTATTTAGAGATTAAGGTCACAGATTATCACACGGCTGAGCGTCTGCTCAGAGCTTCTGCCATGATCCAACTGCGGTCTCGGGTACAGTAAAGAAAAATGTCTGGAACCATCCAGAAAGCCCACGCCTGCTATCACAGTGCATCATCAGTCACCATGTTGTCATTTGACCACCAATGTCCACTTCACTGCATTTGTATATTATCTGGAAAAGCAATTAGCGTGTCTTTTCACTAGCGGGGTTCGCTGAGCTACGCTACAGTGGGTAGCGACGCGGGGGCAAGGGGATATATGCAAATGCCCGGGTGCCAGTTTTAAGGGGAGTCATGGAGTCAAAACCTACTGCTTCTATGCCAAAATATGATAAGGAGGAGTAAAAATAATACCATTCCCTTGGTGGAATTTACGCTTGTTAAGCCACTATTGATGACTGAGGGAAAAAATTATTTTCCGGGCGGCACTTACTTTCCCTACACCACTGGCCGAAGGGACAAAATGTTAATGCGTCCATGTCACTTTTTAATGTCAAATACGAGGACAGGGCGAAAAAACTGCCATGCCTCGGGCGCCATTTAGACAAGCCAAGTCACTGATGATGACGTGATGGGGGGCAAAAATATCATATTATGACCTGGGCTCCACTTACCGTCTCTATACCACTGCTTCGTTACACTCTATAGCAAATTAGATATTTTTTACCTTATCTGTATCACTTTATTCACTTTTAAGTTTACTAATAAAACTTTCATCAAGACGTAAAATTTCACTTCCAACACATATAATGGACTCAAAAAGAGCAAACGTATAGAGTTCCCTGTTAACCAAAAAAAATTTAATTCAAACCTTCTAAAAGTCAAAAATTTAAAAAATCAAGTCAGGATACTTAATGTTGGAGTCGATTTAATATGCACTATAAGCCCATATACACTTAAATTTTCTGAGAAAGAGAAACTAAATCACAGTTTTCCGACCAGCTGCCTAGATTATCAGACCACCGCGTCAGTTAATTAATACAATAAAATATTTAATCAGTGGCGGACTGGGTCTGAAAATAGTGTTTCCCAGGAGTCAGTGAGGGCCCACACATATCTATAATCGTAACATTAATTCATATATTTGTAATAAATAAAATCACTTTTCTTAAACTCCAGTTTCGTTTTATTTCCCGAGCTGGGGGTATATTAAATCTCTCGTTTTGGCATATTTATTACTAAAAGAATATTTTAATCGCTTTCACGTGCCCACAGAATATCATGACGGCGTCTCCTTGTCGCCAGGCTTTTCCCTAAAATGCTTACGTAATTTATTAAAAATAGCCAATATTCCCTTCACTTTGATCACGTGTCTATCTGTTAAATCCCTACCTGAGAAAAAGCAGGGATTTTCTGTTCTCTTTTGGCTTAAGAACTCCCAACTAAGATAGATGTACGTACATTTCGTCACTCTCCCATAATAAAAGAAAATTAGTTAATAACTCGGCCTGTTTTTTTATTTAATGACTGCAACAACGAAAACATTTTATATATACAGTCGGACCTCTATTTAACGAACCTCTATTTTGTGAATGTCTCCATTTTGCGAACTTTTTTTTAAAACCAAGAACATTTTGCAAATTTCTTCGTAAAATAACCTCCAAATAGTGAAGTGCATTTTCTATTTAACGAACTTTTTCTTGAGATCCACTATTTTTTTTTCTCCCTATTTCTCAAAATATATATATATATATTTCTAAACATGTCAAACTTATTCTTTCTTTTAACACATTTTATGGTGGTTAATGACCTTGAAGCTGGAAAATGTCAAAGCGAAAGTGCTTGAGCATCAAAGAAAAATATTTAATTCTTCGTGAGGTGAATAAAGGCGTGAAAAAAGGATATGGCTTTAAAATTTGGTATTCCCCCAAACAGCTTATCAACCATAATAAAAGATCGTGATAAGATACAAAATTATGATTAATCGAATTCTTGTTCAAAACGTTTAAAAGCGTGTGTCTATGAAGATGTGGATGAGGCAGTTTTGAAGTGGACAATGTGAAAAATAAAACAATACAGCAGTGAATTGCGATGAAGACGAAGATGATGAAGATGGAAATGATCATGATGCAGAGATCAACAAACCTTCGTATGATGAAATGCTAAAATTCATTAATTTTAATATAAAATTATATTTTTTAAATTGAAAATACAGTGTATTCCCGGACAATGTTTTGTTTTATTCTTGTTTTCCTTGCAGATTACTTTTTAATTGGTAAAATATATAAAACAAATAGATATTAATTTACAAAGTAAAGGTGTGATTAATTACTTTTTTTTAATAATATTTAATGTTTATGAGTTTAAAATCTGTTTTGTGTAGTTTAAAGTATTTTGAAAGGCGAATCTCTATTTAACGAATTTTCCATATAACGAACTTTTTGCGGGATTTAGCGACTTCGTTAGATAGAGGTTCGACTGTATTAAATTATATATATTTAATTTAATTTTTTATTATATATTTCATTTTTCCGCGTTTTTAAAATAAATCCCTTTTAAAACCCTTTAATTTTCTACGTTTAAAATAACTCAACTATGATTAAAGGTATTTGATTTTAAATTCCGTATGTTAAATATTATATAAGAAACACGGACCTTGGGCACAGGGCTATTTTATTTATTTCCTTTAGAAAAGCTTACTATAGAGAAAAAGTTCTTTTTTTTCTCCCACATTTCCTGGTGCCCAAATTGTCTTCTGTTTAAGGGGGCCCACTTGCCATCGGGCAATCTGGCAACCTCGCCAGTCCGCCACTGTATTTAATAATATAAAGGAAAAATTTACAAAAGTGCGAAAAACTTATTGATTGAGTGAGATACAAGACTGATTTCTTGCGTTACTTGAGTCGTCTTTTAAACATTTGAATCTATAAAAGGCAGTACAAAAAATAAATTTTCTTAAATGTTGGTCCAAATATTTGTGAGTAATTATGGTTCGGAAATGTTTGCAGAACTGTATATAAAACACCCTTTGCATTTGTTTATCATAGTCATTCAAAATCACTTTGCCATTAATTTGTTTTAAATATTTTCTGAAATACTCTGAAAAGCATTTCATATTACTCAAAAAGTTTTTTTTTCAGGAATCCCACTCCGGATAGTTATGAATCAAAAAATGCGAGGGTGAAATCACAAGGTTCAGATTCAAGAATCTGAAGAGAATCAAGCTGTACAAAGACATTTTCCGATACCACCTGTTACTCTTTCATGTCATTGGGCATATGTTTGAAGACATTTATAAGATTGCTTGTCAGACAGACTGGGAATGTCATCTATTCTTAATGTTGTTGATCGTGTTCTGAAGATTATCGTCATCCCTTTCTATTTAATTTATTTTCCCTTAAAGTTTATAAAATATTTATAGAAAAATAGGTAGACTTGCTTGTAGCTTCTTGTGATAAAAAAAATGTATAGATCAATATATTTATTGTAAAACACCAAATGATTTTAATCTAATATTTTTAATCTTAAACATACTTTTAGGAAAAATGTTCAGGAAATTTCATTCATATGTACAATGCACGTCGTGTCTCCACTTAAGATTCAGTGTATCATATTTATGTATAATTTGAAGGATTAGTGCTTTTAAATATATTTCATATATTGTTAGTTTCTCTGCAACTAAATTCAATAAAAACCCCATTTTTCTAGATGATAAAAATATTTTGAAAGTAGAACATTAGGTCTATTTATTTCCTAAATATTATTAAGACCGCAATAAGAGTGAAATTGACTAAAGTTTGTAAAAAAAACAAATTTGAAAATAGTATGAAATGACAATTTCTACAGGAAAAAAAAGTTGCTTAAAAGTATTTGTGGAAAATGTAATAATATATTCCAATTAAAAGTCGCTGATATTCATTGCTTTAATGATTGCTTCAAAAGGTACAAGGTAAGCATTTCGACAATTGAAAAATGCAGGTTATTTCAAAATTATCAGCAGAATATCCAAATTACTCAGATTCAACATTTTAGATTTCTATTGTAGACAAACTATACTTTATGGAATGATTATGAATGAATGAAATAATTCAGCTGCTTTAAATAATTATGTGCTTAATTAGTTTTATAAATAACTTTCCTGTACTTTCCTTGGCCTTGTGGGAAAGTCTTGGGTTTGAAGAAGATGGATCACATGTTTGATATCCGGCGTATACATGGGCCTTGTGCAATAAATCGGATTTAAACAACTGATGTAGTATGGAAGCTTGGAGGCAGGATGTTGACTCAAGTGCAATCCTTTTTAATCTAATTCTGATTCAAATTTATGACAACCATCTCAAAATAGTCAAAATACAACTATTAAACGTGCATTAGTCAAATTATTTAAATAAACCAGTAGCTTCCTTTTAGAATCGCCTGTCCTACCCTATCTTGGTACTTTTTTATCTCGAAGAGTTATCTACCACGATATTATATCACTTTCTCTCATTTCGAATTTTCATTTAGTATATTTTTTCCATATCACCCTACTAACAAAAATTAGGGGATATTACAAAATGAAATAAAGCGATAAAAAAGAAGCATTTGATTTTTTTTTATTAAACAAGAACACCTCAGACATTTTCTTATTAAACATAACATCCTATCTTTTTCTTTTCTGATATCCTTGTTTAATCAAAAAAATATATATTCAGATGCTTCTTTTTTATCACTTTATATTCATTTTGAAATGTCCAAGCAGTGTAGCTTCGGAACCTTCTCTCCAAGCCTTCAATATTGAAATGCTGCAATAAATGTCGGTCTCAAATTCTACTTTATTTCGAAGTCGAGAAATAATCAACCCATAATACAGGCCGTGGCGTCATTTGCTAGAAAAATAGATAGAAAAATTCACAAAACTACGATATCTTTTTAAATCTGAATTGTAAAGTATATAAGAAGTCAGATTTTGTGAAAAATAGCAAGCACAGAAAGAAAATGACTTTGAACAGAAATCATTTTCAAGTCGGTAGTCATTTTTAGTGCTGGAAACAAAAATAAACCAGAAATTTTACCTTCATTTAATAAATGTAAATCAAAAATATTTCCTTTTTAAGCTGACTGTTACAATTAAACAATTAAAATGTAAAAAAATAAGGAAACAAAACGCAAAGGAACCAAAATTTTAAAAGACTTCAAAATTAAGACCATTGTGCTTCATTTTAATTTTTATTTACATTAATGTTCCACAGGGTAAGTACCTATAACACCTAGTAAGCGTAACACTACTAGATATAAAATTATCCATCTTTGTATCAATGGATAAGGGTTAGCATGTTAAGCGCATCGTTAGCACCTAGGGACTGACAGTAGACTTTCTATTTATGCGTCTTTTGCCCTTGGGGACTGGCGGTGGCTTTCTATTTAGGTGGCGTCAGTCGAGGCCGTGCGCGAAAAAGTAAACAAATAATCGCTCTCTACAGGCCTGAACATTGGATTCGTGACGTCACAGCCGAAAGCTTCTGTGTAGCTCTGTTGTTGATGTAGGAAACGTTCATTCGTATGCGGAAAACACAACAGAAGCACAAGATTTTCGGCAGTTACTCATTACCGAATGAGTTTTTAATATTGACGATCAATTAATATAAATATTTGGTAAAAATAGCACATGCAAAAAAAATTTCATTGCATAAAAAAAGCTTTGACACAATTTTCGATTGCAGGAAGATCAGTTCAAAGCATGAATTTTGATAAAGAGGTCCAAAAACTTGGATGTTAAAGCTAAAAATTGAAAAAACTCAAAAAATGACCAAATTTGCAGAAAAAATTCTTAGAGTGAATAAATGACTGAATCAATATGGAAATGAAGTAACACTACTTAATAAGGGTTAAAAGTTAACTATAAGCAAAAAATTAGAAAAATAACAAGAAATGACGAAAACTTGTTTCCTCGATGAAAAACTTGAGTCTGGGCTACATGTAAATAGAGTCCCAGAAATAAAAATACACATTTTTACCACTAATGTGATATGTCTTAACGTTTATGAGGGCAATGTGAAGCTTTTAAAAAGCCAAAAGAAATATTTTGAAACACTTTAAAATAAAATAAGGTCCAAAAACTTCATGTAAACACTAAAATTTGAAAAACTTGAAAATGAACAAATTTGATGAAAATTCTCTGATGAAGAGTTAATAAATGGTTGAATCTGTTATAAAATGAAGTTACGCTACTTAATAAGAGATAAAAGTTAACTATAAGCAAGAAATTAGAAAAACAAGAAATGACAAAAACTGGTTTCCTTGATGAAAAACCTGAGTTTGGAGTACATGTAATTAGAGTCCCAGAAATAAAAATAAATGATTTTACCACCAAAATAGCATAAAAGCCAAAAAATTACTTCAATATTACTCAATCCATTAAAATTCTCTAAGAAAACCGAACAAACAAATACAAACAATTCTCACGCTGTTTGTAAAGAGGCTTTACGCTGTGACGTCACTTCAGTCTTCAACTCTGAGCATTACGGCCTGGACAGAGAAGAAAAACCTGCTTGTTATTTCTCGCACGGCCTCGCATCAGTCCCCAGGGACCGAAAACTAACTGTTCTTTTGGCGTCAATAGACAACATATATAAAGGTATAAAATAATTGCGATACATTTATGAATTATTTTCTGTACTGCACTCGATAAGTGATCACCACCTAAACAGAAAGAGGAGCGAAATTAGTTCCGCACTTAATGTGTTAAAATGAAGTATTCTTCAAACTTACTGACATGGTACTCGTCCAATGCGCACGGCCAATTTAACACATTGCGTGCGGTATATGAATTAGATGTAAGCTCAAATAAAAAGCCAAACCATAACTGTGCTTGCTCTAGATAATATTTATACCATAAAAGAATAAGTGGACGTTTTCTTCAGACATCTATTAACATGTCCAACTTATCTAAACAAATCAGTCAAATTCTTGAATTAAAATTTGAATGTTGGGTAATTCGAGAAAAACGTATTTTTACGTTTCCCGCTTCCAAAGTGTTAAGTTAAGAATACGTTTCCGTTTCAGACGGAAAACGGACGAGATTCCACAGCACAGGGCAAGGCAACGTGCAGTTTGATGCTTGATATGCGTAATGATATTTGTTATGCAACTGTGATGACACTTGAATTGAATCATTTGGATATGCCTCCAAGTAAATATGTAGTTGAACGGTTGTTGAATCCGTTATTCTCGTCATTAAGTAATGTGACAATTGAGCAGATTATTTCAGCTTTTAATTCTATATTCCGATAGAGGATTTTCGATGGAAAATCACATTTGGAACTTTTTTACTAAGAATGGGATTCTTTTATTATTTTTTTATTATGAAGTACATACTAGACTTTAGTATATTTTGCTAAGTGTAAGGTACTTTTCCTTGTGTTCCGCAACTAACTTATAATCACCACTGAAGTCACAAAATGCCTTTGTCACGATGATAGCGTCGCTGATTTCGCTGTAATCTCCGTTCGAGCGCTGCGCAGGTGTTTGGAACAAAGAAAATAGAAAATGAAACGCAGGAGCAGTAATGATATGTCTAAGGATTCAGAGTCTATACCAATTAAACGGAGCTGTACAGAGGAAAGATAATTTGTCTATTTATTATATCTTATTTTGTTGTGCATGAATGCAATTGAAATTGTATTTAACTAAGTTGAGTAACTTTGTTAGAGACTATTTTAAAACGCCCAGATTGTCCCAAAAGTTTGTGGCAACATTATTTAAAGACAAATAAATACTTTACATATAGTCTGTCAGACAAGACGATTATTTTCACAGTAAATGCTGTCCCAAAATGCAATCGTAAGGTATTACACCGTCATGAGGGATGTTTTGAGAAAAAAAAATGTTTAGTGGTGTTAGACATGATTTTAATAAGATAAAAAATTTAATGACGGAAATTAGGTAAAACGGAATTAGAGATTGTAAAAAAAAGGTGCTGAATTTCCTACAAACTACCACAATGCAGGCTCGACAACATTGACGAGACATATTCAAATCTGACGGGAGTGTTGCGGTCACATGTCGCCGTTACAAGGAGCCTGACAGTGTGTTCGACATCAAATGCTGCCAGTGCCTATTACACCAGGCAGGTGTAATAGGCACTAATAATTTTATACTCACAAGAAGAAATCCAGGATGGGTGAGGTGTCTTTTAGGAATGTTCTCTCGGTACATACGTACTGCGTCTCGTCCATTTCTCCATATTAACGCACCAAATGCATCGCTCTCTCACAAGAGAAATGTTGCACCCCCCCCTCCTCAACGGGCTTAAAAACAACAGCCTGGTCAAAATTTCCTGAATAAACTCGTTAGTAGTGGTCTGGCCAAACAGTATTTAAAGTTTGTACACGATCTTTTAAGACTTCCTGCTTTGTTGCCGGTTAGAACGAAAATTTTGAGAGAAAAAGGAGACAGTGATACTCAAATTTAATTATTTTTACCATGCAAAAGTCGAAAAAGACAATATTTTAAACGAAAAACTGCACATTTTGGGGATCAAAGTTGACTTTGAAATGGATAGGAGGGTAGGCACTCTTCTAACGACCAGTTTTTTCGATGGCGACCTAAATCTCTAAATAGCAACAAAATAGTCCTGAAACGTTTCCCTTTAGCCACATGCAACGTCGTTAACACAAGCACCTTATACTTGACGTTTTTGTCTATTAGAGGTTTTTAGATTCTATGTATCACGTATTGCCTACGTTTTCGAAGTCAAAAATTCAAGGCAACCTCGAATCTTTGACAAAAATATTTGGCAAATATTATAGTGAATTGCTGGTACTGAGTGGCAACCTTTCCACAGTGAGCCGAATTGAATTCGGAAAAAAATTAACGTATTTCTCGCTCACCCGAATGTACGTGTTTATGCACGCGAATTACAAATTTAAAGCTACGGAATTAAAATCATCTTAACTACAAAAAGAGATTTATTAAGCTAATTATTAACACATATATATATAATAAAAATATATAATAAAATAAATAATAAAAATATAATTCAAATGATTGAAAGTATGAGAAATTTTAATTGCTTCAAAATTTATGATTGACAAATAGATCTGTACTAGCACATACTAGCACTGATGCTTTCAGAGCTGCTCTCAACAAGCTAATTCTACGTCTGACCTCTATAAAAATCCATTGTTTCTTCTTTAAGATTTTTGAAGTCTTTTCAATCTTTTCTAAAATCTTCTTATCAATCTTCTTTTCAATCGTTTCTAAATCTTTTTCTTTGCTAAAATTTAAATTCAAATTGCTGATCTTTCATACGAAAAATATTAATAAAAGTTATAAAGTTCTAGCTTTAATTTTTGTTAAAGCGAAAGAATATGGTTACCGAACATAATAGCCTAGAGCAAAAATTATTTAAAAAATAGCTTTTCAGTTATTGAAAACCGATTTTGAACATGGTATTTAATTTAAAAAATCGTTTTCTGTAAACTAATAGCTGCAAACAGCAACCAGTTCATTTTCTTCCAGTTTTTCAAATTATTTAAAATATCGAAAGTGTGATGGCAATAAGAAATAAGCTGCAACAAAATCGCGGAAAAGAAGAAACTGTATTTTATATACGAATAAAAACATCGTGATGTTCACATGACAGAATATCCTCAGCTGGTTATAATAAACCTTTTTTGCTGGTTATAATAAACCTTATAGTACCTTGCCAGGTTACAGCTGGTTCAGAACCGACTTTTTTAAATATATGTTTGTATTGATTTCTTTCTCATTTAGGGACAGATGTAGTGGTGGTTTAATATCGCCGAATTATTTGTTCGCTCTTTTCACTGGTATATGGTTTGTTTACTTTCTGGCAGTTGTCACAATGACTTTCAAAAATAGAGAATTCGAGAACAGTATGTTTGATAGAAATAATATGATTGTTAAATATCCCTATCTTATTAGTATCTATAAATTTTTTTCCGTGCTTTGTCTTCTCAAAAACATTGACATGGCAGAAAATATAACGATTGCTAGCATGGATTCAGAAAAGAATACTATTCGAAATCTTTAGCTTATATATCAAAACTGATATAGAATACAAATGTTTGTGCATGTTTTGTTAAGAAAATAATTTAAATTTAAAAATCAATATCGTAATTCAATAAACTTGTTTTTCTAGCTGCTGTCGGTTACGATAATGTAGCTCTAAAAGAATATTTATCAATCAAAACAAAATTTTATTCATAATCTTGATTTCCCATTAGGCAAAGAAAGCAATACCTTACTTGATATTCCACTGACAAAACTCCACACCGGATATATAAGGCAGGTACAGTGGAGTCTCCCTATAACGAAATCGCTTGGTTCCAATTGAACAATTCGTTATAGAGAAAATTTCGTTATACGGAGATTAGAGATTTTTGCAGTTATTTAAGTAAATGTTCCAAACTTTTCGATAGGTGCGATAAGTTCAAATGTATTTAATTATGATTTTCAATTAAAAATGAAGTAATATATATTATAAATTTGTTAAAATTATACTAATTTTATTTGTAGAAATAAAATGCTCATAAGTTAAGACAATTCCCCAATTTAGAGAATAGTTTGTACTAGTATGTACTTACGTTTATTTTACTTGAAAAATTCCGTTATTTTAAATTTCTTTGCATTTCGTGATGTTAAATTTTCAGAAAAATTTTCACATTTTAAGAGTGAGTGGTTCCAGATACAGGCACGTGTGAACGAATTGGTTGCACAGAAATTATCAACTTTCTTCAAAAATGACAAAAGTCGAAAAGATAAACCGCTGAAAAAATTCGTTATAGGGAGACAATCACTTCGTTATATGAAGAATATTTTGAATGTTATTTAACATTCCGATTAAAAATTTCGGTATAGGGAGAAATTCGCTGTAGAGAGACTTCATTGTAGGGAGACTCTACTGTATTTGTCGAAAGGCCGCGGTGACCTTGTGGCAGAATCTTGGCTTCGTGGCCTGAAGGTCGCTGGTTTGAGGTTCGATCGGCAAATCAGGTGTTCATACGAGCCTAGTACACGTTAAGTCCGTAGAGTGTTGGACCTCCCCCTGCTGGTATGGAGTGAAATTTGGAGTGGGGGATGCTGTCTAAGGTGTCATCCGCGCCATATCTCCATGGTTCAAAATAGCGAGTTCAGTCCCAAACTAGCCGTTGTGTAGCATCGTAAAAGCCGGATGTTTACTTGTAACTAAACGATGAATTGAATTTTCTGTCATAAATTGGAGATACAGCCACCGAACAACAACGAACCGTTATTACTGGGGACTAATAAAAGATTCCTATCCATGACATCGCACATACAGTAAAGACAGAATGATCTCTGCTATGTATCACAAAACCATGCACTGGGATCCAGTAAAACTGGTTCCATTTCACCGCATCACATGCAATAACTTGGTCCACAGTGGCCTGGTGATAAGGTCTTGCCTTCGGGATCGGAGGCATGCAGGTTTGAAGCCCGATTCAACTAAAGATCAGTCGTGTATGTGGGCCAGGTACACCTTAATCTGACTTCGAAAGTCAAACGTTCTCCCGATGGTGTGGGCTAACAGTCTAGAGACCGATTAACGGCTCATATAGCGTCCTCGTCACCTGAACAAGGTTAAAAACTACTAGATCCGTCTCGTCTTCAAGCAACATGAGGATCTCAAAATAAGCCTCATGTTACTTGAAGACGAGACGTTAATGTAACTACACTAAACCATGGAATTAATCCTGCCGTTAAAACAGATCAACACAACACCCCGAAGAAAAATACTTAATCGGTCCCACTCCACTTTTCATGTGCTTTCCCGGAAACGAAGACCAGGCGCTGAACCAATGACATACCATCTTCGTACAGTTAAAGGAGCGCCCACGGTTAACTGGGTGAGTTCCGGGATTTGTCCCTTATTGGACCATCTTTAGTTTCTCATATATGAAATATAATGAAAGCATTTAATAGCAAAATAATTAGGCTTAAAAATTTTGATATATTTCCAACTGTTAGATCTATGTGAGTCCGAAAAAACATTTTTTATCTGTGCTTACCTGTCTGTCTTATTTTCTGCTGTGGACGATAAAACTCAGTAAAGTAACAAACTAGACGAATGAAATTTGGTATGTGGTCTTAACATAAAAATTGTTGACCCGTATCAAATGTTAGACCAAAAACGTCACAGAGAAGACTTCTGTCGGTGCGTATGTGAACGTGATAACTCCATTTCAAGACAAGTTGAATGAGTGAAATTTAGCATGGGGTCAGTGATCAAAATTGTAGATGTGTATCAAATGTTGGACTAAATCCATCGAGGGGAATACTATTTATCTGTCTTTTTCTAAGATAAAGTACACCAGAAAGTCGAGAGGAGAATACCCCCGATTTTCTATTTATAAATATTGCATATTAAGTATTTCAAGTCCAACTTTTTAAATCTTAGTTTCTTTCGAATTCTATTCCTCAACTCCTTTGACAGGAAATATAAAGTGAAGGAAGCTCTTTCCTCCTCTTATCAGATACAAGTTTTGTCATTCTGAAAAACAAATAATATTTCTATCAATAACTCTGTTCAATACTATCTCTTTTCAGTGCTATAGTTCGGAAATGGCAGATTAATTTTTTCTTATTAATTTCCATTGAGGTAAATAATAGCTGAAATATCACAAATAATTAGTTCGCTTCAACAACCTTGAAAAGTAATTTTATAGTTTCGGAAGTCTAATAACAGAGGAATCAATCAGTCAATCTTCTAGAATTAAAAGCTGAATACACATGCTTAACACTTTCGCGAACAGTAAACCTTTTGATAGGCTGCAAAAAGAGACAGACGATTTATTAAGTCTGCTGGATGCCGATGCTATGGAAGTGTTACACTTCTAATTTTTAATGTGCCATAAAACGGAAATTGTTAAATGCACAAAAAATAAAACAGAATGTGTGTGTGTATGCGTGTGTGCGTATTATTCGTCATTTGTCAAAAAGAAGTTTTTAATAGTAACACTACTCAGTATGAGTAACATCAGCCAAGAGAAAAAAAATCATAAGAGAAAAAAATATTTATATAGATAGATGTATGTGATGAATCAAATTACATAAAATTTTATAAAGACCTATTTGAACTCCTTCTTAAAGATTTAATGATAATAAATATTTGAAAGATTAAGTATAGAATAGTGAAGCAATTTCAATGTTTATGTTGCTTAACTGTTTCTACACTATATATTTAAGATTTCAAGAATGGCTGTTGAGCAGTATACATTTCGCAACTAACTTCACTTATAAAATTTTATTAAATTATATATATAAAAAGAGAAAATTGGAAAAAATTAAGAAATAACATAATTACATTGAGGTTGCCAGGTGAAAGCGTTTAGCTAGAGTAGATCATCATTTCCCGTGCAATTTTCTTTGGCCACGATGATCACCAAGTTTGTCATAAATGGATTTTCCTTTCTAAGGACACATTAAGAGCATATTCTACGGCAATTTATTGAGTTGGGCGAAAACATTGTAGCCAGACTATCAGTTGCTGCTGGAAAATCCCTTAGATCTTTGCTAGCCAGTGAAAAAATTCCTTAGACCTTTTTTTTTTGCTACTGTTCTCCAACTCATTCACCTCCATTATGAATCTTGTATTTCTCTTGGTGGGGACACATTTGAGTATTGAAAAAAACTGAATCATTATACTGTTTGCTTCTTTTGACTTTGCCTGTCTTTCTGACCTACCTATTATTCATATTTCCACAAAGGATTTCCTCATTTCATAACTCGACAACGAAGATTGATAGGAGAATGAAAGCAGCGGCATGTTTACTTTGAAAGCCCTTAAAATATGACACAGAAGTTTCAGAATTAGTTTAGAATGTTGCCAGCATGTGGCGCTGCATGCCGCAGTCGTGGTACTGAGTCTGAGAGAAAAGTCATAAACTGTCCTTTGAAAGCAATAGTTGCAATTACAGTAGAGTCTCGATAGTTCGAGTTTTCCATAAATCCGAGTTAGTGAAAAAGTCAGTTTAGATCCCAAATCATGACCCACACATGCACAACACGTGAACGAATTACTGCATCTGGTTTTTATTGTTGTTCGACGGGTCATATGTCCACTGCTCACCCCGAAGACACCTGCAGAAATGCCCCCTCCCAAAGAAAACGGGATATATAAAAGATCGATATATAGGAGCAATGTGTTTAAACAAAAAATAATTGGCAATTATTTTAAGATATAATTAACATGTTGCTATCAGCAGTAATGTAATAATATGTAAGTACATTTTTCATTTAAATATAGTACACTGAAATTTAAAAATTGCTTTTATTTCCATTTATTTATTTATTTATTAAATTTTATGGTTTCGATAATTCGAGTTTTCGATAGTTTGAGGTAAGCCCGGTCCCGTCCACCTCGAATTATCGAGACTCTACTGTACATTACAATCGATTCAAATTGTACACCTTCCGCAGTATAGAGATGGTGCATACCAAGAATGAATTTCTAGATAACCCTTTGTAGTGTATGAATGGAAATGGAGATACATACTTCACAGATCAACTCTTCAAGCTCATTACTTTGAATTTCACATTTAATGTAACAGGCATGGATTGGCTTCCATATTATTCCGATCTCACCCCCTGTGACTACTTCTTGTAGGGTACGTTGGAGGACACTGTTTTCCGGAACAATCCTATAGCATTGGATGAGCTTGATGAATTTATCTTTGAGGCATGTGCCAGTATTTCTATTGACACACTACAGAAAGTGACCGAAAACTTCATTCATGGTGTGCACCATTTCTGTGCTGAGGAAAGAGCGCATTTTGAATCGATTGTGATGTGACTGTAACGATTGCTTGCAAAGCTTCACAAAAGACAACTTATAGATCAAATCCTCAGACTTTCCTTAGATTCCGTATCTCGACTACAGCGTACAACGCCTCTTGTCAATGTATCGATACAGACGAATGTATCGAATGACCTCGACTCAATGTATATGATACAGACTTTTACGGCTTTAAAAATAAACATATCTCTGGTTTCATTCTTCTATCGTTCTCCGATGCCAAGTTATTTAATTTTAAAATGATTGAATCCTTTATGGAACACCCTGTATATTCTATGTATGCCGGACCTTATACGCATCATTTCTACTTCACAAAATATGGTTATTTCGGTTTCCTCTACCTACAAATATCTTAAAATCACTCAGTCTGTTACACTGTAAAAAAAATCCCGTAAAATTTACGGTTTTAAACCGGCAGCTGGGTTGGTTGTGCAAAACCGTAAAAGTTACGAAGTAAATCCGTAGGCACAACGGTTTTTTACCATATAGGGACAAGTTTTTTCCGTAAAAGTTACGAAGTAAATCCGTAGTCACAACGGTTTTTTACCGTATGAGATCAAGTTTTCTCGTTAAAAATTAAATCATCGAAGTAAGTGACGTCTTCATCTGAGTTGAGTTGTCTTCTCCTTCTGTTCGAGTTGAGTTGAAACGTGCTGATGTGTATTATCGATTAGGAATATTAATTAATCAAGGCTTTATTATTAATTTCAATTAATCTAATTTTTAATTGAACTTACTTGGACGATTTCGATGCAAGATGGTGACAAAACTTCTAACTCCTCCGAGCCGGGGATCGAAACCGCGTTCATAGAAACAAAAGGCAGTCGCTCTAACCACTAAACCACCGGAGACTTCAGAAAATGAAGTAAAAATAATCTATTTGAGTTTTAAAGTCACTATAGCTCCAGTGCCGCCACCTAGTGGTGTAAAAATCAACTATTACCAGAACACGTGTTTTAAGGTTAGCTTTCATGAGTGACAGGTTAATGCAACATGTGTAAACAATAACTGAGATGGAACCCTATTAAAAACATGAAATGAATGCAATAAAATTACATTTAAGAAAAGGGAAAGTTATCATACGGAAAGCAATACCATATGATGAAAAATAGAATTTGAACTGACGGTTTTAAACCGTTTATGGCTGGAGCGGAAAACGGGGAAAAACCGTTTTGTCAACAAAACAGCTTTAAACCGTCAAATATACGGAAAAAGTCCGGGGAAAAAACGGATATTTTTTACAGTGTATGCCTCAGTATTTTATACAACGCCAACAGAAAATATGACTAAGTAAAAAATGACAATAAAACATATTTCAGTCTTTGTTTAAGGAAACCCTTCAGTTTCAAGTATTGGATGTATCATATACATTGCTTGTCATCTGTTGAGGAGTAAGCTCATTTTCTCCAAGGGCACTGCAACTAATGAAATTCATATGAAATCACCTGCCTCAACTGTTTCGTGTATTATTTGTAAATGCAAATAATAAAATCAGCATAAAAAATCCGTTTCTTCCTTTTTTTCGCAGATATTATTTGTTACCTTCTTTGTTGCAATTGCCAAGTAAGATAGTAGTACTGAAAAATTATTGTTGAAAATTCAGTCAAAAATTTAAAGCTCATTTTTTTGTATATTTCTAAAATAAAAATTTCCTGCAGCCGGAGGAAGGTGAATTTACAAGGAGAAAAACAAGAATTCCGTTTCTAATATTATCCATAAAATTACGGATAAACAAAATGCGTGATATCCTCTGAGAATAGGAAATTTAACTTAAATAACAAAATGCTCTCTCTCCTTCTAAAATAACTGAAAAATAAGATCTGTAATTCCTTTAGATACTTTTCTCTTATCGTTAATAAAACTAATCATCACGCATGCTGTGATAAATGCAACCAGGAAGCAATATCATCTGCATGGTTATTAGAAATCGCCCAGTTAAGCACCACAAAGAAATAGAAACGTATTAGCTTAGTTGTATAGCATCTAAACCAAACCTCACGCAAAATTAAAACATCCCTTAGTACAGCATCTATACCACCCTTGATTGAAAGTTGATTTCAAATATTACATTATTATGAATGCCAGGATAACTTTTAACGGACTTTCTTCGGATTAAACCAAAACGTGCCGCAACATTGGAACGTACAGTCATTTATTACAGTTCAGCAACGGATCCCGATACTACCACTTTTGGACGATTTTACACCGGAAAGGGGTGTCATGCAATGAGTCATATGAGCGCATTTCCGGAGTCCTTTGTCAGATCTCGTTCAGTAAAATGTAAACATCACCCTTCCATTCTTCACTTTCCCCCTATTTTTATGAAAATAACTCCGCCTGGCGATGCTCAAAAGCGAGGAGGGTTTCCGAATCCGTTGCTAAACGATCGTTGACACCTTTTTGATGGCTGCTGTTGTCATGAGTTAGGAATGCATATGAAAGTTGCGCAATAAATTTATTTCTGCCGTGATAATCAAATGAGGGATGATTTTATTACAAAAGTTCTGCTAATTCTGGGAATCTCACGATTCTGCCAACTTTGCTTAGGAATTGATTCAGTGAACTTAAACGCTGAGGCAGTAGCGAATCTAGGATTCGGGTCTGGGGGGGGGCTGAGGTCATAAAAATTTTGTATTGTCGTGATGAAGGTAAAATCTGAAGGCTAAAGTAAACCAAAACTCTTTAACTTTACAGACTTTACTCACCTGACAATAAGAATCATAAAAAACAATACAATACTTTCGATAATTTAATAAAAATTACAATGAAATAACTAGCCAAAAAATGTCTTCGACCATGCCAAAGCTACAAGTACAAGTGGAATGACTACAAAAGTAGGAAAATTTTCGAGCCAGTCAAGCCAGAAAATAATGTTGAAACGATTTTATTATTTTTTTAAAAGAGATAAATTAAGAAAAAACAGGTTGTAATGATGTTAAATAAAATTAAGAATTCTGGCTTGGATCTGCAGGACTTAGCTGATAGCCCCCCCCCCCCTGGATTCGCCACTGCGTTGAGGTAACCACCATATACCTAACTTCATTTTATTGGTTACTAAAATACTATACATATTGTCAATGTGAGATAGTGTTATAGTAAAATATGCTTAAATACATCTTTCATTGAATGTGTTAAAATATTTTTATAATGGCAATAATATTCTGTAGGTTTATACCTAACTAGCTGATAAACCGGCGTTGCTTGGAACACATATTTTTCATATGCCCGCCTCCGTTTTTTTGAAAGAAATATTGTCACTAACTTTCCCAAATAAACGTAAATATCCGTTCAAATATAGCAGTTTTATTATCTTATAACACTATGGTTTGAAAGAAGACGTTAGAAAATCGAAAAAGGAACATTTATTTTAAACTTTTAAATAATAAACCGTATATTTACAGAATTTTCACCGCGTTGCCAATTAAAAATATAAACTTTAAAAAATCTTTTAGGACGAACAAAATATCAATAAAAATATACGTTGCGAAATAAAACATCATAAGACAAAAAATGAAAAAAATGTAAGAAAACAATTTTCCCCCGGCATATATAAATGAAAACACGGAAGCTTGCTAAGTGAAATCTTTTATTCCAACCAGCTTCCGTTACTACGGCTCAAAAAGATAATATATGATGAAAATAAATAAATAAAAACTGCAAGAACACCGGATGTGGATGATTAATTAGAGGAAAAAAGAAATTTACCGAAAATCGGCAAAAACGACCGAATTTACCACTTAAAATTAAATAATTAAAAATCCAATTCGAATTTTAATATTTACGACGTTAGCTCCCTTTTCTGTCATCACTGTGCCAAATTTGGTCCTGGTAAGGCAAACAGTCTGGCCATGCATAAAGAACAAAAAACGAATATACATGCATACTCAAAAAATTGTCCTTTTATGTATATGGAAGATTATTACAACATAATGTTTTAGTAATGGAACAACATTAATGTAAAATACTATATAAAAACATTCCGTGTGACTCTTTTATCTTATGCTACTATCGACATGTTAATTTAAGAGAAATAATTGCATTTCAGTTTAAACAATATGCACTTGGTAAATTAAACTGTTATTCGAATTCGAAGCATTACATATTTGAAACTTTATACTTGATGCATGGAACTATAATTCGAATACTTTGGCACTATAAATTTGATACTTTTTACTTGACACATCGAATTATAATTCGAAAATCGCCCATCTTTTATGACTTGAGTTCTAAAAAAAATACTTGAAAAAGTTCTATTTTTTATGACTTACAACTTTTTTTAATAATTTAAATAAATTCACCCATCAGGTCACTAATTCTATCATATAAGGATGGGAATAGGGTAAAAATATTAACGTACAGTTTCAAAGATACAAAAAGAGGTTATAGATACAATGATATAAAGTGGAAAGTATCCATTTTATAATGGAATGTAATTAAACCAAGTAATAATATTTTTCTTTTGTGCATACTTGTTCATTGTTGGAAGATTTTTTCATGTCTATTAAGTTTAATTATAGCGGAAATTTTTTTCGTGAAATATATTTGTTATGAGTGTAAATTGTTTTTATCAAAGTGAATATGATCTAAACTAAATTACGGGCTGCGGTGGCCTAGTGGTAAGGCTTCGGAGCCGAAGGCGCCAGGCTCGAAATCCGATTCCACCGAACATCCGCCGTACATGGAGCCTGCTGCACATTAACGCAGTGGCCAACCACCCTCCGGCCAGCGCGGCCCAGAAATTTATAGAGGGGAGCGCCAGCCAAGACCGTAGCCCAAAAGCACGAGGCCCGTCCCAAAATAGCCCTCAAGTTGCTTCAAAACGGGTCGTTAATATATCTAAACTAAATTAAAGTGCAATTAATTATCATTATTATGAAGTTCGTCTGCTATCAGATGCTCTGATGCGTATTTTAGCTAAGCATTAAGATGTAGTAGAACGCAAAACCTTTCACAAGCAAATTTGATGTGCGATTCGATTGAATGACGCTTTGTTTTGTCTTTCAAAAATCTGGAATATTCTTGCCATGACTTTCTCATACAGTTCTACGTAAAAATGTCACATAAAACGCGTTATCAAAAATGATTTGGCCTGAGAGTTATGAAAACAATTGTTCTCCACCTAGCAGCAATAAAAATCTTCTTTAAGTACCTGAACCTACTTTTGTTTCTGAAAGTTTGTCACCCATGTTTTTTTATACCGTCATTTAAATGTTTACCATATAAAACCCCAAAAATTATATAAGAAAAATTTCTTTTTCACCATCTTAAAATTTCGAATTTAACCTTTTACTGAAATTTGATTGCCGCACAGTTTTTCTTTTATTTCCGCAATGTTATTTTTAATTTTATCAACGATAAAGGACACTCTAAACATTTATTTAACATTTTCTTTAAGCGAACTTCCGAAATAAAACTTAATAAACGCTATCATTGAAAATTGTATGTAATATTTTTACTCGACTCATGGAAAATTATCTTTATAAATATAGCACTTTTTTTACTGTGCAGTGAAGAATGTCGGTACGTTTTCAAGGAAAGAATACATTTTCGGAAACGGATTTTGTTCAAATTTCGGTACAGTTCTATAATTTTATTGAAAGGTCTACATAGCGAATTTCATTCATATAATTCGTTACGTTTTTGAATTATAGTATTCATATACACGGAGACGAATTCAACAAATGTTTATTTTTCGTTTCAGGAAGGGCAACAATATGATGATTCATCACAATATTGAGATCGAAGTTTTTAACGTTGTAAAAACTTACTCTCCTCACATTTTGCATCCAAGTCAGAAATAAAACGCCCTAATGAAAAATATATTTAATAGGCACCATTGACAAATCACGATGTTTGATTGTTTCATTTAAATTAAAATTAAAAGCAAAAATGAATACGATTTAAATTATTTTTTAATTATTCATAAGAAAAATATGAGACATTGCTTTCTCTTCTAACTCTTTCGAATAATTTACAATTTTATTGCAGAATGTGACAGGTACAATGTAAAGTCGCACATATTACGAAGGTCATCGACTGAGAAGATATATTTATTTTCCTGATTTGATAAGCAAAATATGGAAGCTGTAAATTCGATAGCAGTCGGAATGCCCTTGCACTTTTCCGTTTATGTGGTTATAAATATTTAAGTTATCTTAAGGTCCTTGAAATTTGCAGTTGTAGACCAAACGCCACATTTCATAACTCTTAAATAAAATATTCAACCAGTAATACAAAAGCTATTTGACCAGTGTTTTATTCAGCAGCATAAAACTTTGAAATTTAGTTAACCTTTTAAAATAATTTTGCATCCCTTAGTTTAAAATAATAATTGTCTAAAAAAGTAAAATTGTTTCTGTTTTATTCTTTTTAAAAACTAAGTGAGATATCATTTAAATTTAATGTAATGTTGCTTTATTGATTTTGAACTTCGAATAATATTATTTCATCGTCAAGTAATGTTTATATTCTGTCCAAAATTATTCATATTTATAATTAAATTAACATTCGTACTAGTCATGGATAATTCTGATTTGTTGCAAAATATTTTCAAAAAATTATTTATTTTGTTTTGGCAGTTCATCAAAATATTGCAAAATAGTTATTCGTTTCAAAGAGATTTATTTCTTTTACGCATTTCAGTTGAAAACATACTCAATGAAAAATATTTCGTGTTTTCCAAAAAGTGCGTCGATCATAACACGCTTGTGAATTGCCACTGCTTTCTCCAATAACATATTTTCGCTTAATTTCCTGACTTTGTCATCATATTTTTGATAATCATTCATTTTTCGCGAACATGTGATGCTAACCAAAACACTTGTCCTTCTGTCATACGGCGCGAATCTTCCTGTCTTCCGACGCATGCGCGTTTGAATCCACACTTCATTTTAACAGACGGCTATCACTCTCCATTATTGGTATCATTCGCTAGTAGCTGTTGATCTAGTGAAGAAGCGATGGTTCAAAATGGTTGAAGATTTGGGATTAAAAACTTTGAATGGATGTCAAGATGAGAAAAAATTAAGAAACGGATCCGACGCTGCAGGAAGGGAGAATGACGGTTTGTGCTTTGTTTCTTTAAACCTTCGTATTAAGTTACATTTTATGAGACTTCTCTATAAAAAAATTTCGATAAAACAACGAATTTATAAGTCATCACAATCTCACAGATGTTTTATAAATTTCATAAATTAATTTTATGTGAATTTCAATTTTTCCATCAACGTAATACAATATAGTTGAACAAATGTAATACAGTGGAGCTTGGATAATTTGAAGTTGAACGGATCAGAATGAAAATTCGATTTATCTAAAAATTCGAATTAAAAGAAACTGAGTTTAAAAATGAGTGTAACTAGAGAAAACGATAATTTTTAATGTAAAACTAGCGGTAAATGTTTTGTAAATTTATTGTATTACATAACTGTAATTTCAATTCTAATTAAATTATACATAATTAATAAATAAACAATAAATAATTTCAATAAATAAGAATAATGATTTTGATTTTAGAAGTTATAATTTGAAGATAATAATTTCAATACATAAATAAGTAAATTTAATAAACAAACACTATACAACACTTTGAATACAACAACCGCACAATGAAAATTTAAAATGAAGAGCAAAATTCTCCAATTCTCAAGTGTTTATAGTTTCCTTTTTAAAAAATAGATAATTTTTGGTTCATTTTTAATTAATTTATTCTACATCAATAAAGTCTTCGAGGGAATGAATGTCCTCAAATTATTCATTCACAATCATTGAGGTCACCAGGTACGGATGTACTTAAATATCAGAAATAAAAACAATTTTTTACATTTTTTGTGTTGATTTCGAATTAACCAAAAGAGGTGAACCAGAAAAAAAATTGTGTTACTGACGAATTTGAATAAAAAACTTGCGAATTGGCCAAATTCCGCAGTATATTAATTATTTTTCTTTTAAGATATATTTATTATATTACGCTCAATTTTGCTTAGTTCATAGTTATACTTTTCTGGTTCGAAATGAAAGCCAAAGATAGATGTAAAAACTGTTTGTATTTTATTTTCATTTGAATCAATTTTAAAAAGTATTGTCTTGATTTAAAAATTTTTAAAATGCTTTTTTCTTGACAAAAATTTGTTTTCGGTCTTTTAAAACAATTTAATAAATATAAGAATTTTAAAAGTGGTGTCGATTGCATAAAATTTAAATAAAATGAATTTCATAAGCTACGCTCTTGTAACTACAAAAAATGTTCTTTGAAGAACTATGATGTGAAAGTTTTCAAAGTAGGCCGGAGTTTACTTCTCCCTCTACATTCGACACGTTTCAGAATTAAAAGAATCCGTCCCCAAATAGCCATCGATTAGCTTCAAAAGTGAACACTAATCCGATCTATTACGATATCGAAGAAAATCAGGCCGCATTGTAGTAATGTAACTACTAAAATATAACCAATACTTTGAAAGAAAACTTGAAAATGAAAACTCATCATTCTTATCCATTCTAAGTGAGTTCGTTGTATTTTTTTTTATTCTACTCTCTGGAATTTTAAACGAAACCAGTTTATATGAATCAGTATTTAAGAAAATTAACATGGAAGTGGTTAAGTATTATTTTTTCTTTTTAATTTATTGTTTTCTATTATTTTTACTAGTTTATTTGAAGATCTCTTACTCAGCTATAAAACAACACAAGTAAATGTTTTCTAACAATTTAGTAATATCATCAGCTCCTAAATAATGATTCTAACAAAGCATAAAGCAGCTTGGGATATCTAACCACAATCTCCAGAATAGGTCCGTTAAAATGTATATGTTAATTACAAAAATAAATCATTAAAGTGTGCATATGATAAAGTATGAAATATGCAATAAGAAAATAAACACTCTAGGTACATACGCATGAATGAGCCTTTTAACTGTACTTTAGTGCAGAACTTTTTCGAAAATGTTAAATTTAGTTTGAGATAATATTGCAATGTTTTTACTGAAAATTAAGCGTATAGGATTTAAAAACAACAGAAATTATGTAAGAGTCTCTTTTCATGTAAACAAGTTGAAAATTAGCTGGTGTCGGCCGTCAAAGTACATTTGTTTGAAAACAGAACAACTGCTTTTCTAATTATAACGCCCCATAACAATTCCCTAACCTCGAAACAAACGAGCCTCCAGACCCAAAAATAACTTGTTTAGTTGTAGTACACTCCAAAAGTTTGTTAAGACAACTCTCGTTAGAAAAAATAGGGATAAATAAACTCTGAGTTCTCTTCCTGTTAGAATTTGTAATATATTGCCCGAATTTATTTTTGAAATCAAGTGATCATAAAAAGAACATTTTCAGCTAATAATTTCCAATTATTTAACCCCTTCAATTGCAATTTAGAAATATTTAAGTGACAACCTTTATCTTTAGAAAACTGCGTACTACTGTTAAAAATATCTTAAAATAAATTTTCAAATTTGTAGGTGAGAAATGAAAGAATTTATGAGATTTCCTGCATAATATTATTATTCTGAAAGAATATTGCGAGAGGTCGAAAAGTTGTCATTTTCGTAAATATTTTAAGTGTAAAACAAGTTTCTTTTTTCTAATATCTTGACAAAAATAATTGCTTTAAAGAGATTAAATGAACAAATGCAGCAACTTACAACACAGGAGAATAACACTATCTGCACCATCTAACAACTCAAAATATGCACTGAATTGGATTGTCCGGTATACCACATATATATTTCGGATAAAATATTTCGACTAAAAACAAGATAAAAAAAATCACGAAATTTCCATTGTAAAACGTTTATCACAGACAATGAAAATAATACACAAGCATTTTAAATGGTAGAAAAAGGATTAAATGCTAATAATAATTTAAAAAAAAACCAAACTCATATTTACAAAGAGAGTCCATGTTTTGGAAAAACTAACTATATATAATGATGCCATTCTCAGAACGAAATATTCTGACAAAGATTATAATTATAGGAAAGTCGACAATCAACCGAAAATAGCATGCAATTAATAAATAAATAGAAACATTTCAAATTTGATGTAAGGTATACCAGGTGCGAAGGTGTTACCTGCGGACTTCCGATTTATTGGAATTAAAAATTAGCCAAGCACCTTTAATTCGTATTTGATCCGGTTTTATTAACACTAATTATATTATTTACTCGTAAAATAGAACATGGGGTAATATTTTACCCCATGTATCATATTAAAACTGCATTAATCTTAGGGAATAGTTAAAGAGAAATAATTTTGTTGTTGTTTCTAGTGGGTGTTTTGTTTGAATATTTCTGTTGCTTGTTGTATATACACAAAAACTGCAGAATTCTTCCTTCGACTCTGTCATGCACTTCTTCAACATAAGGATGTCATTTACAATATGCGGTCATAAATGATTTTGCGTGCGTTTTGTACAACCAAACAGTTTCTATTTGCACATACAAAACTATTCTAAAAGTATCCAAAATTATATTTTTCACGCTGTTATATTTTTTTCGTCAATTTTATGTTTCCTGGCGATGACTCCAGAATTTATCATCCATGGAAATCTATCATAAAATGTAACAATTTGATTGCCGTTCTCTATTTCCCCAATTTTTAAAAATTCATTTTTGATACCATTCACGATGATTTCTACGCAAATAAATGTATTTATTATTTTCGCTGCATGGAATTGTAACTCGAAAATAAATAAGTGCAATAACGCAAATTGTACATAATATATTCGATTAACCCTCTCATATAGAGCGAGGCTGTCCGGGGAGGTCTAGAAATTTCCCCTTAACAGCGACAAAAGCCGGTCGGAGACATTTGGCTTCTTTTGAGGGGAGGGGAGGTTCTGAGATAGCTTAGGAGATAAGAGCGGTAGGGGCTTCAACTATCCTTGCCCATCACAGCCCATTTCCGTGCGCTTTAAGGGAAGGTGGGTTGGGCAGGGAGTGGGATGGTAGGGTAAATGACCACCCAAGTTGGGAGAGACCAATTCATGACGCATCCTTCCAAAAAGCCCTGGTTTTTAAGGGGCTAGAGAAGAAAATCGCCTCGGGATTAAAGAGTTCATGCGAATAGCAACGTGTATGTTAAAAAATTCTTTGTGAATATGCTCTTTCTTCGTGTAGTTTTATAGAGAAGGAACTAAAATTTACACACGGACAGTGTACTACTTTTTACCAAGACAGATTTTGTCGAAATTTGATGCAGGAGTGCACTTCTTATTTAAGCAGCTTTTGAGCATCACACTCGTTGAATTTTTATATCTTGTCCACACAACTCGGATAAAGAGACCGGCAAACACAATTCCAGAAATGGATTTTCCGGACTGAGTGAGGTGCAAATCGTCCAAGAACCTCAAAATCTCGAGGTCAAATTTTTTCACTGTTACAATACTTCGTATTCTCAAAAGGACGAGAGGATTCTTCCTATATACAGAGAATAAATTATTTTTAAATTTATGGCTTTTTACGTAAGATTTTCATTATCTTGCAGATTCTTGCACATTCATATGTGTTGTTTGGGAATCGATACAGAAAAAATCAAATTGTACGACATGTGCATAAAATGTGCGATGAAGAAATCTATTTCTATCAAAGAATTTGATGTTAATTAGTGTCTGACAGCTGTAGAACCGATATTTCCGACAATTATATACAGATTGCCTCTGGAATGTGATCAATCTTGATATTTTTTCATGAGGAAAGAACTGCCTGACGGATCGAATGAATGAGGTCTGATGACCTCATTATGATAAATAGAGTCTGAAGACGTCAGCAAATGATTAAGTAAATATAAAAACCACGATTACATGAATATTCCAAAAAGATCTTTCTTTCTCGCGGGCGAGGTTATACATAGGGAGAATATTGTAGTCGTCAAAAAATTCGATCACCAAGACTTTGCTGAATCTTCAAATTTGAAATCCCCTTTAATCCGAAAATTACATTCTGGAATTATGTTTGCTGTGATTGACTGTCCTCGGTCTATCTGTTAACCCCTTCTTGGTCGGATTTATTTTCTAATTTTCGATTCAAAAAAAGCAATTTTTTTATTGCTGAAAATTAATATATGTTCTATCCTGAATCAGTAAGAAGTTTTTGCTTGACCTATTGGTGGTAATACATGTGATATCCTGTTCACTGATCTCCAGTTTTCCCTGCAATGCAACCAAGTTTTCAATGAAAACAAAATAATGTGTGCCATCTCTTAGCAATATTCAGAAATACAAAAAATAATCGCAGAATATAACGTGACGTGTAAGTAGCGACGAATTCACTTTCAACAATGCAATTTTTCTCTTCGTCGCATGACATGCGACGCCGACCGTACGGACACACAAAAAAAACCCCGAACGTATGACGTGCGTTGCCGACCATGAAGAGGTTAACAAAATAATTATTAACTGGAAGAGCTAACTAATGAAATACGATACGTGATCTTTACATCATAATTGTGTATCTGTATCAAATGTCGGACAAAATCGATAAAAAAAGAAGAGATTTGTCCCAAAATGCATTCTCGATTCTTTTCACTACACGATGAAGCTAAACCCAAAAAGAGCCATGTTGTGAAATTCGAGGGAAGAACTCACCTTCCAGTCCGTACTTCTCCAAATAAACCTGCGTTTCTATAAAACTTTTTTCATAACCAGATTTTTTTTTCAAGTAAGGCCATTCGCATGACACGGCGCTTTCCCGAAATTGACAATCATTCATTATTGCACACCGTTATGAATGGTTATCATCGTCTTCTTGCTCGCATTAATAATCAAAGAGGCCAGCCGCTCTCTCATGTCACTGATGCTGTGCCAGAAAAGTTTGGTGAAGGAACTGAACGCCGAGGAGTTCTTAACATGCATTAAACTTACAGGGTCTTTAACATACCACATAATCATGCGGCATGAATATTGACGGTTCTCGGCATAACAAAAAAAAATCACCAACTTGAATCGAGGATCAAATCCGGGAACTTAGATATTTGAGGCTTGTAGCATAACATCTGCACCATCACACCATCACGCGTTTTTTTTTTCATGAGGCGGGCGTAACCACTTCGACCATAGTTATTTTTCTCGAATTATCCTTTCAAAGTGGCATGTTCGTTGTAGATGAAAAAACAATAAATAAAGCAAGGCATAACCAGCGAGGTTGTTCTCTCATCGACTTTTCTCGCATTCTTAAAGAATATCGCCTGTTTGGCTCTCAAATTCGTCGTATAGTGAAGAGAATCGAATATCCATTTCATGACGGTCTTCCCTTTGACCAATTTGACCCAAAATTTGACGCAGATCTATATTTTTGGTGAAAAAATCTTATACTAAAATCTATGCATCTTATCTGGTTACGTTTTGAGTTTGAGTGTTCACATACACACGAATAGACGGAGCAATAGATCGTCAAGCCGAGGAAAGGTTCTAATCAAAATGCGAAACAAATCCGCAATTCAGGTGATAAAATTCTGTGTCAAATTTTTAACTGTTTATCTCGTTGTATTCTGAGTTACTGTGTTCCCATGCTCACGGACTAGTAGGAGAGACTTCCCGTTGACTATCAGAGAAATCTAAGATTTGATCACGTTTTTGATCAAATACTTAATTTCATTCTTGTAGCTTGTTACGGTTTTGAGTTATAGTGTCCACAAACAAACAGATCTACAGACAGATATAATTATAAAAATGTTTTTCTAGAATTGAAGGAGGTCTAGAACATGAAGGGTCGAATTTTTTGAGGATTGCAATACTTTATTCTATACTTGGTTACTAAAAACTAAAAAGAGATGAAGAGAGCTCAGGAATATTTTAAGATGTGCTTACGAAACTTGAGAACTGTTGGCGGAATGGGTTATTACAAATAACAATAGGAGGTGCAAAAAAACTTTTCAAAGAAAATTAGATGTTGTCATATTTTTTGATGAAACAATGAAACAGTTAGATTCTCTATAAGAAGGTATGTCACAGATCTTGCCAATTCATGAGTTATTTCACCGGCGGTATTATTTCATGTCTCGAAACAATCTCGTATCTAAACAAACAGTCTATGAGATAATAACGGGGCAGACGCCGATTGTTTTGAAAGGCGCCTCACATAAAACTTCGAGATCTCTCGTTTATGGTTTCTGGAAGCAATTACCATCTGGCGGGGTTGCGAAACGTGTAATCTCGGATGTAATAGCAGAGTAAACGGCCTTTAAATGCCAACAACGATAATTTAAGGTGGAAAGAATGTTACAACCAAAGAACAAATCTCCTTCAATATAAACTATTTGAGACAATTGAGTGATTTCGATATTTGTAACCGAAGAATAATGACAAACATCTAGTCGCGTAACCAGTTGTCACATATATCTCGATTTCAAAGCAATAAATGATTTGTGTGGAAATTTTAAATGTAAAGAATATTTTATAGGTGGATAAATTAAATTAAACTTTTAGGCAAAATCTCCTTAATATCAAAGTAATCGTAATAATTATCATGAGTATTTTCTATATAAGTTTGCAATCAGGGCCGGCTCAAGAGTATTCGGCGCCCTGTGAGAAATTATTGTGGTGACCCCCTTGTATAGATCGTATAATGGTACATATGCTGAAAGATTTAATCATAATTATTAATTATAATTATTAACTATAATTAGTAAGATTTAACTGTAGTAAATGATTTAATTACTGTAAAAGGTTTACTATATACTAAAGGTTTACTTTCCTTTCTATTGTGTTCCAATCGGCAGCCATAAAACCCGCATGAATTTTCAAATTTAAGATTAGGAATTCGCGCCTCTGCACGCTCGGCGCCCTGTGCCGCGGTACAGGCTGCACACCCCTGGAGCCGGTTCTGCTTGCAATACAAAGCAAACGGAGAATGAGCAAGCATCTTGAAATGAAATAAGCAATAGTTGATCCAATGTCTATTTATTCATCTGACGTAAAAGGGTTGACGCAGTTATATCAAATTTAGGACGTAATCGTAATTAAATTTATATCCATGGCAAAGGGTGAGGAGTTTACGAGCGAAACGGCGCGTCTTACCAGGAAGGAATTACAACCTAAAAAAGAAAGATGGCGGCAGTCATGCCTTTTTATACTGCTGAGAAAATGTGAAAAGTCCTGAAGATCTCATGACTTTGTAACTTAAAGTAGAAGTGCGCTTATCGAAGACTGAAGTAGAAGAAATTCGTTTATAATTAAAAATTAGGTGGCGTTAAAAAGGATTTTATTTAAAGAAGATTAAAAATTTAAATCGTTACATGCATATATACGGGCAAGCAGACAAACTCCCCATCGATTGATTTCATTCATTATGTGATAGACATCTACAATTCCGTATTAAGGCCATAAACAAAATTAAATTTCATCTGTCTAGCTTGTTGCTTATTTGAATTATAATGTTAACGAACAAACTTAAGTTCTAAAAATGGTGTTTTGAAACTCAGAAAGTTGTGAAATGTGGAGATTTAATAAAATCCCGAGGCTGAATTATTTGACGATTGCAATGCTTTCTCCACGTATATTTCGCATGCGAGAACGTAAAAACAAATGGATAAATTAAGTGATAAGAAGTCAGATAATATCATCCGACAAAGTATGAAAATTAAGGGAGGCATTTTCAGTAATATCCTTATACCTTTTAAAAGACCACTGCAATCAAGCAAAGTCAAACAAATCACAATTTATTTAGTCCATATAATTTTAACAGGTCACTTGGGAAATATTAATAAAACCAGTGTGTGCAATGTGCATTCTCATTTCGCTCTTTTATTTTATTTTATACGCAATATGGCGCTATATAGTTGATTGGGTCCAAAATCTGATACAAACCTACCTTTTGATGTCAAAACTGCATACTAAATTTCATTCAGATGGACCAATAGACAGTCTACCCTCTGATAAATTTAATCAAAAATTCGATACACATTTACAATATTGGAGTTAGAATTATAGACTAAAGTTCATCTATCTACTTTGCTATGCTTATATTGTGTCTACAAATACACGAATAGACAACCGAGAGACTACAGTCCGTAGACGGATTTTCTAAAAAATTTGATACATATCTATGATTTTCGTGTAACGACCACACTCAAATCTAATACGTTTAGCTGGATCCGTTCTTGAATTATTGAGTTGTCAGAAATAGAAAGAGACAGACAGGCATAACTCCAAAAATGGGTTTTCGAACTTTAGATCATAATACATAGTATACTTCATATAAGAGAAAGTAAAAAGCGATATGGCAAATTTGAATTAGATTGGGAGAAAATATTTCATTCGCCAACAATTTGTAGTTTTATTACATTTGTTAGTTGGAAATTCATATATGCTGTATTCGTTCGGTTGAAAATATAGAGAAAGCGTGCTCCCTAAAGTTGAAAAAAATCTTCATTTTTACTTTCTCGTATACGAAGTATACAAAGAGAAAGTATTGTAATCGTCAAAAAATTCGAACTCGAGATTTTGACGAATCTCCACCTTTTAGACCTCTCTGAGTCCGAAAAACACAATTTTGGAATTATGTCTGTCTGTGTGTGTGTCTGTGAACACGATAACTCGAAAACTATTAGAGATACAGGGATTAAATTTGGTATGTGGTCTTTAAACATAATTTGTAGGTTTCTGTCACATTTTGGACAGAATCCGTCAACGGGAAGTCTGTCTGTCTGTATGTCCGAAGTCATGCGAACACTATAACTCAAAAACTTGAATAGCGAAATGGATAAAATTTGGTACACTGTTTTATCGTCATGAATGTAGGTCCGTATAAAATTTTGGACCAAATCCGTCAACGGGCTGACTGTCTGTCGGTCTGTATAATAGCATACTTGTTCAACTCCATCGCATGCGTAAATGCCTGTGCAAAGAAGGGATACTCCGAAAACGGCAGTTTGCCAAAAACCAATTCTGGCGGCGAGATTTTGTAAGGAAGCAAACATTTAGGGCGTCTCGTTTTACTTGCGTATTGGAAGCAAACTCTGCGCATGCGCAAGCTATTTAGCGAGCAAGCTATTCTGTTTTCTTCTCCGCACGCGGAACTTGCATTGCTAGAGTTTGATAAAAAAAAATAAATATTGCGAAGTTTTAATACATACGTATCTTTTTGAATATGATTCTTCACCTCAATATTTTACTATCACTATAATCAACAATGAAAAACCTTCCGATAGTCATTGCATTCTGGGTTACAGTTGGTTCGAACTTTTTATCAACGCAGGGGGAAGGGAAATGACAAATGTTTGAAAAGTATACGAGAATGTTTAGAGGAGGCCACTCCCGCTGGTTAGATTAACTACGTTCATGTTATGTGGCCTCATTCTTTCCTACTGCCAAGAAGAATGTGTCTAATGTTACATAACACAGTGTCACCATTACAACATTAATGAGCATAATTTATACTGTACATCTTATTTGATAACGGTGTGAAGGTAAAAATACTTGATATGACAAAACTGCTTTATTCAAAGCGTTATCAAGGAGGAATTTTATTTAGCTATTATTTAAACATTTAAAGGACATATCAATGTTCGTATTTTCGCTGTAAATGTAAATTCATTATTGCAAGAGACGCTTTAAAAAAGAAGTTTAATATATGAAATATATAAATACTGATTTGTGTAGTTTATATATGCTTTTATTTAGCTTAGTCGTTTCATGTTTGTAACAAGATAAATTTACTAAAAACAGTTTTTAAAACGCAATATTAGTATTGTACTAAAAAGTTGTATGTTTTATTTTAATTAATTTCAGCTTCTTTGTCTTTAATTTATGATTCATTGTTATAAATATCACGGAATTTTTAAATAAATTTTCAAATCGACTGCCATGTGTCGTCACTCGTATGGAATAAAAATTTAATTAAATTAAACTATTAACTAATAATTAGTGTCTGAAAACAGTCGAATAGCGTTTTATCATCTAGAATACACAAGTGTACACAATTTCAAAACTATATCTCATTAGGAAGTGAGTGCAAAATAGATTTCAAAATTTCATATTTACAATTATTAAACAAATCAAGCTAAGTAAAAGTATATGATGAAAATGAAATTTTGCAATCGATTCTTCACTACATGACTTCATTTGGATTACTTATATAATGGCTCAAGTATCTCAAATAATCCGTTCTCCTTCATCAACATTGAAAGGGAATTTTAGCTACGAAGTCTGATCACAGCGCGAAAAGTCTGGAACAAAAGGCTGAATAAACACTCTTAACACGTTCGCGGACAATAAACACTTTTATGAGCTGCAAAACAGACAAGCAATTTATTAAGCCTATTGGATATAGAAAAGAAGTGTTACTCTTCTAAATTAACAAAATTAGAACTTCGAAAAATAAGTTAAAAATTATAAAAAATAGGCATTAATAAAACCTTAAAATAAAACATAAAAAAGCCAAATAGAACGAAAAATACAATTAGAATGAAAGCAAAATGGAAGAAAATTGTAAAAGAACCAAAATGGCGATTCTCCTCAGAGGCCACACGCCATTGTAGCTCTGAAGCAGGACAAAAATTTTCTGAATAAAGGAAAGACTATTAGTCCAAATTATTCCTTTATGTGGCCTGAATTTTTGTCCAACCCCTGAAAATAGGAAAAAAGAAAAAAACATGACAGATACCTGTACAACAGAATCAAAAATGAGACAAACCAAAAAGTCATCCTCTTTCAAAAACAGACGCTCTAAATAAGTGAGGCCAATCACATCAAGAAGCAAGCCCCTAGCGCCATCTATGTAGAAGAAAAAAAAAATTCAGGCCACATAAAGGAATAATTTTGACTAATAGTCTTCCCTTTATTCAGAAAATTTTTGTCCTGCTTCAGAGCTACAATGGCGTGTGGCCTCTGAGGAGAATCGCCATTTTGGTTCTTTTACAATTTTCTTCCATTTTGCTTTCATTCTAATTGTATTTTTCGTTCTATTTGGCTTTTTTATGTTTTATTTTAAGGTTTTATTAATGCCTATTTTTTATAATTTTTAACTTATTTTTCGAAGTTCTAATTTTGTTTTTCGTGTATTCTATCAGAAGCAGCTGCATATGCGCCTTTCTGTATAATGCATAAGAATTTTAATTAAATTTTAATTCAAGTTCTATTAATTTTTAATTTAATTTTCGTTAATTTTATCAATTTTAACTGTTATCTTCTAAATTAAGCAACTTTCAATCTAACGGAATGGTTTAAAGACAGAAAGGAAACACCAAACGAAATGAAAATACTCAATGAACCAATTAGTCATTATTTTGAATTGCATAATAATTACAAAAAATAAGGCTGTATAGATAATGGGCCATACATCCCGTTTTTAGGCAGCTTGTCCCGTTTTCAGAAAAAGAGCAACCCACAGAAACAATTTCAAAAACGCCCAAAATTAAAAAACTCCGACTGGAATGTCTAGTTACGCGTCGATGACGGGGCATGCGCTATACGTGTCTCACATATTCAAGTTGTTCAGAAGCCTGCTAAATCGCACTTAATTCTAACTATATTACACCGCAAAAAGGGACAGAATGTAACACTGGCAATGCTTCAACAGAAAGTCGTCGGGTGAAATTGTTCAAACGCTTTCACACCCATCATTTGAAGCATTCGAACTTTCGTATAATTATTGAATATATTCTTTTCTCTCCTGAACAAGTTGTGGATGAGCGAAAAAACACAGTTGCAACTCGCAGATATTATGACCCTGAATGATTTTCGTTCGTGGTATTTTGCAGTGCTGATGTTACACATATGTAACATCAGGAACGAATGGGTTAAAGCAACAATGATTACCTAAGTAAATTTTAAGAAATATTGCCAAGAATTTCATTCTTATTTCAAATCAATACCAATTATACTGAAAGAAAAGTTTGTTCTTCAGAAAAATAGTTCACTTAAAGTCAATTCAGGAACGAAATTACTTCTCTATAGTTGACAGATATTTTCTTTAAAAAAATTATTATCAACGTTATGTTAAAAAGCATATATATATTTAAAGAGTGTTTGCGTTACTGCAACAGACACTTTGTAAACCATCGGGAGTGGTCTCCCCTAAACTTTCTCGTATGCTTTCTAAGTGGACATTCGTAGTGGAGATACTTTCTCTTTGTATACTTCGTATACGAGAAAGTAAAACAAAAAAACAAACAAACCTGAAATCAAATATCTGTTGCCACTTTTCAAAAAAATATTACTTTGAAGCAGGCGCGATAAAATAGGCAATGCAATGAATACTAAAGCGAAAATTCTGCTTTGGAATTGAATTCACAAGAAAACAATTTATACTACCACAACCGTAACAATTACAAAAGCGCGTGAATAAAAGATTTGCTGAAATAATGAAATCGGTTTGATTTACAACAATAAAAAAATTGTTAACAATTGATGCTTGAAAACATTATTTATTGTTGTAAATAAAATTTACAACAATAACAGATTGCTACCAATACGCATGCGCATGAGAATCGGATTAAAAGAAATTGAATATGCAATTTGAACGCCTCTTTTTGACGGATTTGGCCCAAACTTTTATACGGACCTACATTCATAACGATAAAACTGTGTACCAAATTTTATCCATTTAGCTATTCAAGTTTCTGAGTTATAGCGTTCACATGACCGCGGACATACAAATAGACAGACTTCCCGTTGACGGATTTTGTCCAAACTTTGACAGAAACCTACAAATTATGTTTAAAGACCACATACCAAATTTAATCCCCGTAGCTCTAATAGTTTTCGAGTTATCGTGTTCACAGACAGACACACACACAGACAGACATACAGACATAATTCCAAAATTGTGTTTTTCGGACTCAGGGAGGTCTAAAACGTGGAGATCCGTCAAAATCTCGAGTTCGAATTTTTTGATGATTACAATACTTTCTCTTTGTATACTTCTTATACGAGAAAGTAAAAACAGAACATTTGAAAAACTACCTGTACAGAATCCCAGAACTGTCAATATTTTTCTTTTCATTTCAGTTTACAAAGCTGCTTTTGTGTCATACGATTATGAAAATATTTTTTTACGTGACTCCCGAGTTTTATTCATAAATTTTCAACCCGCGAGGAATAGAAAGAATTTATTATTCACAACCAAACTAAACTATCTAAATTCTAATGAATGCATACTCTTGTTCTCCTTCAGAACCAAAACTTGGAGAAAGATAAATAATGCATAAACTTTCACACAGTATGACACGTTCAAGTACCTCTACTCTGAGAATACTCAAGAAGTGTAAATACTTCGAAGCACATTCAAAAACATTTAAAATATACCATTAAAACTACGAAACCTGCAGCTGATGGACAACTAAATCTGATTAGACTTTTGAAACCACATTACGAGTGTTTGGATTCTTCGATGATAAATATGATCCCTGAGATACTCTTCTCCTCAAATTTCCACACCACGCAGGTTTTAAGGGCATTTCATTTAGGATCAGATCATTTATTTTGCTCCAGACTATGTATACTGTGAATACTTTGTTAGATCTAGATACTTTGTTAGATCTAGATCTGTACTGTTCGTTTTAAAAATTTATTACAGAAAAGGAAATGCGATATTAAAAATATTGTACAAATTTTTAGAAAACGTTGTAATGTCTTGATTTAATTTTATTAATCATAAAATCATATACTCTATACAGTATGAATGCATACACTTTTAAAATAAACAAAACATTAACTTTAAATGTAGACTTAATTCTTATAAAAATTATTTAAACGTATTATGCTGTTCATTGATAAATGATTACACTAAAGTGAAAAGTTGGGCCTTAGATCAGGAGTTCGCAACCTGTGGTATGCGTACTCCTGGGGATACTTTCCGGACCAGTTAGAGGTACTCGAAAGTAAAGTAGGTAATGGTGAAAAACGCAAAACGTAAGATATTAAAACGAAAAAAAAGTAATAGAATTTTGTTTCCCTAAGTTCGAGGGGAAAGCGAAAGTTATGCAAGTTCAAAAACCTGGGTAGAAGTCAAATATCTAATACCTTTCGTGAACACAGAACTTGGGTTAAAGAACAAACTCCTGTCACACTTATATTAATATCAAATATCGCAGTAAGTTTGGTGGAAATCCAAGTATGAGATTATAGCTGTCTTCATTTCAACCTAATTTTTTAAAACTTAGCTCCAAGAAACAAGCTCAAGAATCGCATTGAAATTGCCTTCTATATTTCAATAATTGTTTATCACGATGAGTAATTGTTAGCTTTCATTTAAGTTAAAGAGAAATTGTTTCAGTGCTGTTTCATTAGATAGACCTGGATGACCCCAGTAGCACATTGTACAATATTTAACAATATTCGCAATATTGTATAATATTGTACAATCTCATATAATATTATATAATATCGAACAGTATTGTGTAACATGTTGTGCTACCTGGGAATGGATGGATTAATTTTTTCTTTTCTGCTCGGAATGTTGGTTCGGGGGATGGCAGTAGGGGGTAATTATAAATAAAAATCGCAGCCAAGAGGTGCGGGAGGAAATAAATGTTGAGAACCCCTGCCTTAGATGAAAGAATCAAACGACATAGAGCCAACTGTCGACGCGAAAAGCAGGTACCAGGACAGGGAAAATCCACGCTTTAAGTGTCTCAACTTATATTTATGAACTCGGCACGTAGGAGAATTAATTGCAGCAGACGTTCGCTTTTAAACCCTTGGCAAAGTATATTATCCCTCATTTTATAAGAATTCTTTCTTAAACTACACCGTACGGAGGCCGAACAATCGAGAGTATTGTATTGCGTGTTCTAGGATATTTTTTCTAATTTCAACATTTTTTATTTCGTAGCCATAAAAATACGCGTCGTAAGCTCCCTCTAATAGGCTCAAAATTGAAACTAAATCTGCTGAGTAAAAAATATTGTCAGTATCCGTGAGACAGCTTTTTATTGTAAGATAATTTCCATCCGAAGGTTTTTCCATATTTATATTTACAGGAAAAAGCTACGTACAGTAAATTTTAATAAGGAAAAAGTATGTGATAATTATAGATAACACGCAAGCATTTATGTTAGTGGAAATATATTATACTATCTGGTTTACCCGGCGTTGCTCGGGATAAAAATATTTTCAAGTCTAAGTGCTTATTACACTTGAAACTTAATTAAAGAGTTTTTCGCAGTAGTGACATTCTTTGATTTTCGTCGCCCACTACCGTGTTGTCTGGCATACTCGGCCAGCAGCAGAACTCCTCTTTTTCTATCCGTAGTTTGAGTCACCGGGCCACGAATCTAGCAGTCCTTGTATGCATTTTTCCTTCTCCATCATTGATTTGCTACGGCGACAACAGAATATCTTTCATATCATGGTTTTTATTGCCCTTCTCCGGAGTACAATTCTCTTCTGTATTCTTCTTCTTAGTGTTTGTGTGACTGATCAGAAAAACACCTATACAGTGATATGTCCCCGTCACCAACTTCATGACTCTTTCTTCTACCGTTGAGCTGGCTTCCTACCATTAGTTTTGAACTGCTCTAAATCTAATATCAAATTTGAGAAGTTATCACCTGAGAAAATTCAAGTTTGGCGGGAGTACTGTTCTCCAAGCCTAACCAAAATTTAAATGAAAACTTTCCTTTCTTGCAATATACAAAAATTTAAAAGCGTTTTTATTCCTAATAATTTTTAAATGGCTGAAAAGCATGAGATTAAATGCTTGAAGAACGAATGAAAATCATTTCAGTCTACCTCACACAAAAGAACCCCCTTAAATCAAATATCTGTAGCCGAGTTTAATATAAAAATATAGTTACAAAAAATATTACTTTGAAGCAGGTGCGATAAAATATTTCAGCAGTGCAATGAATATTAAAGTGAAAATTCTGCTTTGGAGTTCATTTCCCAAGGAAACAATTTAACAATTGCAAAAGCGCGTGAATAAAATATTTGCTGAAATTATAAAATTGGTTTGAATTTTATTTACAACAATAAAAGCATTGTTACAAATCATGTTTGAAAGCATTTTGGAAAATTAATCAAAATTAAACAAAATGTCGTACGGAAATAAGATAGGTGTCATTGAAAAGCTAATTTTTTGAATTTTACGATGTTATTAAAATATTTTTTGTGCTATAATATGCTCCGCAGTTATTGCGGAAAAACGTGAAAATTTAAGGTAATTTTTATTAAATTAAAATTCTAATTAACATTTTGAAAAATCCTTTCTTAACGAGCACCAACTACCCAAAAAGCAACTACCTGCCAAATTTCAAGTTTCGAGCCCCAGTGGTTTGGGAGATTCGGTGATGAGTCAGTGAGTCCCTTTCTCTTTTATATACAGGGTGTCCACTAAAGTCCCTTATCACCCTTTTAACTACCGAATGGCTGCAGCTATCTTCATAAGAGTGGTGCCTAGGCATGGCAAAGTGATTATGCGCTACTGGATGAAACCACTTACAGAGACACCTGGTGGAAATCGGTGGAGTTAGCGTTATTATCTCTAAAACGGTACGAGATAGAGGATTCGGTAGTTAAAAGGGTGGTAAAGGACTTTAGTAGGCACCCTGTATATGGACAAGATCTGCCAGTGTGTTAATAAAAATACGTAAGATTCGTTTAAAGATTTCATACATTATGCTTACAATCACTGTGACTTGTTTTTCTTCTTTCATGCATATTTATTTAATATTACTAAACACCATTACTAATATAAGGAATTTTTTACTCTAAAATTAATTATTGTGAAAATGAGAGAATCTGTTTCTGGAATTGCTCTTTCAACCACTCTGGTAATTCTAGTTGATATCTGGCGTATCGTTTCGAATATATAGTGATCTTAGAACGTAAGTTTCTAACTCGAAGACAATAGTTCCAAATACGTAGTCATGTGTGTGTGTGTGTGTGTGTGTGTGTGTGTGTGTGTGCGCGTGCGTTCGTGTGTGCGCGATGTCCATACGAATCTATCACACTTACTGCCTTGAAATTTGGCACACAGATAGTCTTAATGGTGACTCAATGCACCTCGAAACCGGAATTTTAAAATTTAATCTAGAAAATTATTTATTTAATGTTTTGTGTTGTTTAGGTTGATTTTTCGCACTAATTTCTCAATAGAATGGTTTTAAATAAGTGTACGAAAAAATCAGACACACCATCGAAAAGAGCACACGATTTCCGTTCTAATGAAGTTAGTTTTGAATTTATAAAGTAATTTACTGAATTTTGAAAAATTTTTTAAAAATAGTTAGTTTTTCCATCGAAATTTTATTTTTGCTTTTAAATTTGCTGCATTCAACGTTCTAATAGCATTATTATTTTCAATCATTTTCAGCTTATAACTGCAACGGTTCTGTCGGATTTAAAACAAGAACGGTTAAAATATATTTTCCCTTTTTTTTAAATTAATGTTTTCCTCGTCAGTTTTGAAAGATATTTTTCCTCTAGCGAGCTTACTCCCGCGACACTTCTCCGGAACGTTGCTGCCAATTTCATTGGCTGATGGAGCAGAGCGCAGGTGACGTCATAACCTTCAATTGAATGACTTCGATTATTGTTTTCGGATTCGATTTTATATTTTGCTTGCTGTATAATAATCATTTTCACATTGCAATTTTTTAATATTGTTTCGGATTAACGTACTCTGTATTGCTTTTCTACAGTCGAAATGTCATTATCACGAAGATAAATAGGCGGGAAAACCAAAATAATGTGTATCTTTTGTTCTGTTTTCAGAACTTTTTCATGTCATTGTGGTATTTTTTTTTTCTTTTCATTTTCATTTTGTTGAAGTCCTGATTCCACTGGCAACGCCGTGCGAATACTGCTAGTATAGAATAATATAGAACAAGTTTATGTACCCTACAAGGATATGAATTTATTCAAAATTTTTAGTTTGAATTTTATGAATATGAATTTTAGAAATTTTCTTATAAAAAATGTATGAATAAAATTTATAGAATGAATATACAGTGTGAAAACTTAAGTCCGTTCTTACAAAAATAAATCGTAAACCGAGTCAACTACAGTCATGAATGTTTCAGAATTTTTTATTACCTTATAAGATTCATATTTTATTATAAGTAAATTTTTAAGATAATTTATGGGAAAAATACTAAACTATAAGTTTCATATGCTTATTCTACATCATGGTGGCTAAGAATAGTAAAATGGCTATTTCCTGCACGATGAGATACATCGCAGCGTCCTCTAGTAATAAAATCTGGAGTTAAAGTTCGTATCTCGAAAACTATAGAAGATGCGGCAAAAAGCCCATTTATCTCGTGAAAAGATACATTGGGCACATCTCTAATATATATAAAAGGCAATGTTTGTGTGCGTGCGTGTGTGTTTGTCTGCGATGTCCAGACGACTCTATCGCACTTACAGTCATGAAATTTGGCACACAGGTAGTCGTAATGGTGACTGAATGCACCTCGAAGCCGAAATTTTAAATTTTAATCTAGAAATTTTTTTATTTAATGTTTTGTGTTGTTTTGGTTGATTTTTCGCACTAATTTCTCAATAGATTGGTTTCGAATAATTGTACGACAAAAATAGATACACCATCGGAAAGAGCACGCGATTTCCGTTCTAATGAAGTTAGTTTTGAATTTCTAACGCAATTTACTGAATTTTGAGAAATTTTTAAAAAATGCCCAGTTTTGGCATCAAGATGCTACTTTTGATTTTAAATTTGTTGCATCCGACTTTCTAATAACACTATTGTTTTCAATTTTTTTCAGCTTATAAGTAGAACGGTTGTGTCGGATTTAAAGCAACAATGGTTAAAATATCTTTTCAAGTTTTTTTTAAATTAATTTTTTTCTGGGCGGTTGAGAGTTATTTTTAGGGAGAGAGTTAATCGCGCGGCACGGCACTTCGGAACGCAGATGGCTATGTGATTGGTTGAAGGGGAGGTGACGTCATAACCTTGAATTGAATGACTGATTATTAATTTCGGCAGTATCTTAATGTATTTATTCATCTCGCATACTTAGCTTGCAGTATAATAATTTTCACGCTGCAATTTTTTATTATTGTTTATCGTGAAAAAAAAATAAGCGGGAAAATCAATAATGTGTATCTTTTGTTTGGTTTTGTTTTCAAAACTTTTTCATGTCATTGTGGGCGGTTTTTTTTTTTTTTTTTTTTTCATTTTGTTGAAGTCCTGATTCCACGGGCAACGCCGTGCGCTATTGCTAGTAAATCCTAAAAACAACATGTGCAACGTTGGTTTGTTTGTCCACGATTTACAAATAATAATAATAATAACACCACGAAGCGCATCAGAAATAAGCAATTAGTTACCACTAGGCGGTTTTAATGTTGATACTCAATTGAATTCACCATTATCGACAATACGAGTACATGTCTGAATTCTGACTTGATACTCCTACTGAACATTCTGCAATACATCAGAGGTCTCAACCTGGTGCTATCAGCACCAGTTAAACGGTGCGGAAGGTTCTGCAACGTTGACGGAGGATTCTTATACACCTGGCATCTTTAGTCACCCCGCAAGAAGTCCAATGAAGTGGGTTCGTTGAACGTGGAGGTCACTCTGCGCTACCGCCATTGCCGATTATTTGTCGTTCGAAAATATCGCCCATACTCTTCAATGAAGGCTATAGTAGGAAGAAGAAAAACTTTTTCTTAGGCGTTCCATGAAATAACCTTATTAGAAAAAAAGAAACGAGAGTTGTACTCATTCCTCGCGTAGACTTCATTTGCGCAAGATATTTTTTCTACCTAAATAACTAAAGGCCTTACACCCTTTAGGGTAGGCCGGGTCGGTGTGAGTTCCTTTCCTTTCCTTTCTAGTTAAATCAATAATGCTCTACAACTTTGTTAGAGAACTTTGGGTCTTATCTCCTATAGTTTAGCAGATGCTAATGACTGCAGAAGTAACAAATAGGAGACGCTGTGGATGGATTCATCATATCCGTGCAGCTATTTAATTATACCTAGCCACCATATTAATGGCTGTGGCGTACGAAATTTACTAGTTATTTGTGCTGAAACACATTTAAGTATTCATCTTGCAACGAATGTATTTATATATTAAATAATATATTTGTTAAAAAAAGCATTGCATAGAAGTAAAAAGTTCAGAAATGTACGAATGCTTCTAGACGTTATTATGGAAGTGTTATGCTTTATTAAGAGTAAAACAATTCGAATATATTTTTGCTATGTAATTTAATCAATTAGAGAAAATACTTAATAATCATTTCGACCCGAATTACGTTTCAAATCCAATATCTAACATTCCAGGCTAATGTGTATCTCGTAGAGCTCCTCTTTTCAAAATTTAAACGAGTTTTTTCTGAGTTTTGTAAAGTTTAAAATTTGCATTTACTTTTAAAATAAGGTCATAAAACATAATTTTCCTTTCTTTTCTAGTTTTAACATTCACTGTTGATGATGCAGTAAACAGAGCCGGTTACGGAAAATTCCAAATACGATTGTTGATATTAGCTGGCGTAGGATGGGTAAGTAAAGCTTTAAAAATCAAAATCTGATTTTTAAATAATTTAGCATTTTAACATAATTGTTGTTTATTTGTTTTAGAATTTTATTTTCTTATAGGAATCTATTTTATAGTATATTTCCGTTGAAATTATATCGTAAATAAGAATTCGAAAAATAAGCAGTAATTACTTTATTTCAAAATTTGAATCACAAATAAGCTTGGACGCTGTTAGTTGGTTTAAAAACCAAAGACATTGTTATGACTTCAGCTGTATTGCTTAGTATGATGTAAACTAAAAAGTCTGATGAGTTCCAAAAATGCTGTCAGTTTCCTGAATATGTCAAAAAGATTTATCCAAAAAAGAGCGATAAAATATTAAACTTTGTGGTGGAAAAGTATTTTTATGAAAGATATCATAATAAAATAATCAAATATGGTGAGAACTCTTCGGAACGTGAGGAAAGTAAACATTTTTATTGCCTAAAAGGAAAAAAATTATGGAGAACTTCGAGGACATATTCATCAAAATAAGATACCTAGTTGAAAAATAGTTTATGTTTGGTTTTGCTTGCAGTGTTGATAGTATAGATAATAGATTAATAGATTAGAAACTCAATAAACTATAATAGATTAGAAACTCAATAAACTATAATAGATTAGAAACTCAATAGTGTAATAACCAGGAGATGTTTCGAAACGTTGGTAAAAAGTGAAAATTAGGTGCAGAGTACAAGAAATGCGGTTTGCACATGGAGCCACGATGGTCTAATGACACTTGGTCAGTTTACAGGGAGGATTCAAAACCTGGTTGCACGAAATTCTGTCGGGCATGTTAAATATGCTGTCTTCTGCTGGTCTGATATCAGTGTTGCACAGAAGTTTGAAGTGTGGGGTACCGGCTCAAGTATAGTTCTAGTCATATGATTAGTGTTACAAATTCCGAGGGTAGTCTCAGATTAGTCCTCGTACAGATGCTGATATGCCATTTATAAGCCCCAAGCAGACATAGCACAAGACACAAGAGTTTTCTTGCCGCTGGTAAAACACGATGATCTCCGTACGCGCAAGAGATTATTGTGATATTGGGCCTCAACGAATGTGGTTGTTTTTTTAAAAACTGGAACTGTCGATTATTATTTTAAAACTTCGGAAATACGCTAACGGTATAATTTTTTAAAAAATTTTGTAAATATAATCTAAATTCTATTTATTATGGATATTTTGAAAGTTAGTGTCTTCTACATTGTGAAAACGAACGGTACGGTTAAGGAGCAATTTGAACTAAGGAACTCACAAAATTCCAAGTGAAGTTTAGGCCTAACACATTATTCACTCAAATAGGGTTACGCTGTTATGTAACTTGTTTGTCTGTGTAAATAGCGGAGAATAATTCTTCGGAAGCTAACGTTTTCTTAAAATCTAGTTCATAGTTTTTTCTTTCTCTTATATAAAGAGAAATTATAGTAATAGTTAAAAAAATTCAGCCTCGAAGTTTTGGTGAATCTCCATGTTTTAAACCTCCCTGAGACTGAAACAACCATTTTTGGAATTATGTCTGTCGGCGAATGCGAAACGCTGAAACACAACAAGTTACACAGATTAAATTTGGAATGTGGTTTTTACACTAACATTGCAAAAATTTCTTTCAAATTTTGAGCGAAATCAGACGATGAGAAGTCTGTCTGTTCGTCTATCCATAATTCCAAAACGCTCGGAGTTAGATGGATTAAATTTGACGAATGTCATTTGGAATACTGTCAGTCGGTCTCCCTATTCAAATATATCCGAATGCGGCAGCTCAAAAGCACAACAAGCTAAATAAATGAGATACGGTATATGATCTTCACATCAAAATCGTAGATGCAATCGAGTAAAGGGAAGAGGTACAAAATGCATACTTGATTTTCTTTATGTTAGTTACAAAACGCTAAACGTACAACGTTGGGTAAGCATGGAGAAGTTTTCTGTTTTTTTTTTTATTCGGGGTAATGTAGAACTTTCGCTATAATGACCGACTTTCTGTGTAATGTTTCGTCAATGGGAATCCTCAAAATTTCAACGTCTGTTTGAAAATGTTAATTAATGTTTAAAGTACAATTTTTTTAATGCATGGCTTAAGGATATTTTGAAAATGTTAAATTTGATGTTCCTATTGCTGTAGCTCTTAATGTTTAAATAAAATAAGAGCCTCATTTTGCTTAAAGGCTACCGTAATTGTTCGTTATCGCTCTTTTTGGCGACTTCTAAGGCTTATTAGGCGATTAAATGTTTAATCAAGCGATTTAGGTAATCGCTGACATTTATATATTTAACCAACCGATTTAGTTAATTACAATCGTTTTATTTGGAATTTATCCGTTTTAAATAAAAAGAAGTTAAGGAACTCAAAGAACGCGGAATCCAACGCTTTGTGTATTAAAGAAGAACTGATTCGAACTTGACGCTTGATACGGTATCCATATGAATTTGGCGATTGTTTAAATAGGAAGGTTACCGGGGGATAAACGGTCTGTGAATCCAAAATAAACAAAACAGAAAACTCGTCCATAGGAGAAAGTCGAAAGGAGAAAACTGCAGTTGGTTTCTATATGCACTGTTTTAAGCAAAAAGGAATAATCTTGTGCAAAGAGAGAGAAACTTCAGATATGTAAACTTCATAATGCGTTATATTGGTCGCTTTAAATGCAGACTGCCAGCGGACCTGTCAATTTATACAGCACTGTCAAAATCAAGTAACCTGTTTTGTTCAGTCCAATCACTATAAAATAAGATGATGTTCAGAAATCCCAAAGTTTACAAATTGTTAACTACTAAACAATTTCATAAGAACTACTCACTATAATTTATAAAAATAGCAGTAACGTTGCAACATAGAAAATGATTCATTATAATAAGAATTCTGTAAAATAATAACTCTCATGTGATATATCATAACAAGAATCTACTAAGAAATTTAGTAAAAATTGTTTTCGAAAGCACACTTTCATTAGTGTACTAATAATTAATTTGTTTTCCTTTCTATCTATCCGTCTTCCATCTATCGTCAGTCTTTTTCTATGTGTCATTATTCAGTATTTTTGAAAAATAAGATTTCTGCTTATATCACTTTATTTAATAGAAAACAAGGTTACATCAGAACGTGATTCATTCATTCATTTATACAGGACAGCTGACCTTTGGCTGTTCAGCCTTGTTACATCACAGTATGATATAATGGGGAGGTTCGGAAGTCTTACTAATAGATATTACGCTTTCAAGGGCTGAAACATTAAACCGCCAATTTATTTGAAATCGCTCATTAATATAATAAGTTGACTCTCGCTTCACTTTGCCATAAGAATGGCCTTGGGACCAGAGTGACACTTAACTCGTGAGTCAAAACTATAGACACATTCAGAGAAAAATTGTCAACAAGGGTAATGAAGTGTGATATTCAAGAACTGTGGATTTAAAACCTTCATTTACAAATATAAAACTTTATATTTTGTTAAAAGAAAAACTGAATGTAAGCCTTTGACCTACGAATGGATTTAGATGACACATCATGTTTGGGACATTTTTTGTTATTCTATTTTATATAAGATAGTGAAGGGCACGAGAGATGTTAAGGCGTGATTTTGGTACTTAAAATTGATTACTACTGTAACTTAATTTCAGATTCAAACATCAAGAGCTCTGTAATTCGATGCACGTCAGAGACGACATTGTATAAGAGAGAGTTAAGAGAAAACTAAAGCGAATTTTCGAAATGATAAAACTGAACTCTCAGAAATTTAGAGGAACTCAAAAGAAAATTGATTTACATTTATGCCTCGCCTACTTTTATGTCTTAAAGTATAATGAGCCTATATTCTTATGCACTATCATTACTGTCCCTATTTCCTGCAACTATTACCATAATAATGTACCAAACAGCTTCCAGGTTAATTGTTAAGTAAGCAATTGCAGTATAATTCAGCAGATTCTCGCTCCCCTGTAGGGTACAATAAGGAAGGTGCGTCTCTTAAGCCGGCCATTCACTTCAGAGACAAACTGTATATTTTGGAACGAGAGAAGGAAAAAGCGATAAAAATCTATGGAAATGAGCCAAACGGCTTGCCATGGTTGGAATTCCGTCTGGACTGAAATTGGAACGAAAAATCAGAGGCACTCTGAAAGAGGCTAGCGAAAAGAACAATGTCTTGCGTAGATTGAAGCCTCGCATCGAGGATAGCATAAATTAAAATCTGCTGACTAGGGAAAATCGAAGAGTGATTAACAAGCAACTTAAGAGAGGGAAAGAAGATCGCTCCCCCTACCTTCGTTCAGAGTTAGTATCATTGTGAATGGCGTGCCTGTATTTTTCGATTAAAATGGGTGTAAAAAAAACAGGCTTAGGACAATGAAGTGAATGGCCGGCTTTATATCTGTTATTTAATCGTCAAAACTCCATTTGTATTTTCGGATCATTCTTGATGTAATTTGATGTAGAGACTTTTAAATGAAAGAAAACCATTAATAAATCACTCATATCAATTCGGAAATAGGTGGGTCGCTGGGTGGGGAAGGGGAATTCTTCATGTTCATTCTTTTGTTTGCATAACGTCCCGTTCTGAAGCTCTATTTTAGTTTCCTCACAATTCTGAACACTGAAGAGATGATGAGAATGACAGCTGAGCTGCAATATCCTATACAAACTTCCATTCAAAAATTGTGGGAAGAAGTTTGACTCCAATGAATTAAACCTGCACATTGAATGAGCTCCAGAACCTTATTACCAACGATTTTATGAATATAGACAATGGCACACGCCAACGTCTCTGGGGAGAATTGGACTAGCCTATAGATGTATGTTTGCGTAAAGAAAAAAAAGATACAGTAAAGCCCCGTTTATACGTCTTTTCAAGGGACTGACGTAGAACGACGTATAAATGTAAAGACGCATAATCGAATCGAATTACAATACATAGAAATGAATCGTGACCGTGATGAAACGACGTATGAATGAGAAACTTATAAACGGTGCTTTATTCTGTATAAAACATCTGCAACTATTTTAAATAATTGAATTGTTCTATTTTTGAGATATTGTTTATTTTCATAGTCGTAATACTTTCTGAAATATAGTGAATTAAAGCCCAGTGATTATTTTGTAATTAACCTGCGTTATGCCCGTAGCATCTGATGATTAGCTTTAAAAAATGGAAATTTTACTTTGAAATACAGATGGAATAACAATTAAAGGAATATTAATTAATGGAGGATCAAGTAGTCATTTATAAAATTTCATGATAATGAATTTTTGTAAATGACTACTTGCAAAGGATTTTTTTATCATGATAATATTTGTAGGCTTGCATACCATCTGGAAGAAGTTGCGACATGCGTGATGCGAAGGTTGTAGGTGCTCACAAAGAGGGTTTTTTTTAAAAATTATAATTGGAATTCTAATTAAATAAAAATTTATAGAAATTTTAATATATTTTATCAATAATTTCGAAGCATATTATCGCACAGAAACCATTTTCACACCACATTAAAATCCATGAAAATTAACTTTGAAGTGATACCAATTTTATTTCGCGTAATTCTTTCTTCAGTTTTAATAAGTTTTTCAAAATTAGTTTTAAGCGTTGTTTTTTAGCAATGTTTTTCCTTTATATAACCGTATGAAACAAAATTGTATGATTATGAATAATCAATGTGAATATACCTCTCATGCTATTAAGCAAAAAAAATGTTTAATTTTGAGCTTATTTCAAACATATTTCAAATATTGGATGTTCTATAAACCCTCTGACTGCATATCCCGCGATTCCCGCCGGTTGGAAGTACGTCTGTTTTCTGCTGCATCTTGCGATTTTTGCACGCTAATGGGTTTACTTAGAACTTATAAAACGTTGAATCATATTATACTAATAAAGCCCTGCATGTAAATAACGATTCGCTTGGTTCAACGGTATTTGAACATGGCTTAAAACGTTGCATCTAAATAGTAATTCAAAAAATGATGCAGTCAGAGGGTTAACCCCTTAAGAGTCGCATTTTCTTTGCTATCTAATAAGATGACCCCTCCTGTTTGGAAAGAGGTTGTCATTTTCATTCATCTAAAGAAGGCATAGAATACTTGAGATGCTTAAGGATTTTACGTAATTTTTGTGTCAAATTATAAAGCTAATTAATGATTAAATTTTAGTTTATAAGTCTAAAAATGCGATAATTCGATACACGTCAATATGACGGGCGACAGTGGTGATTGTGTTCCGGTATTATACCGGAAATCCGGTATTTTCTTCATCTTTAATACCGGAATTCCGGTATTTTCTGATAAATCTATTTTATAAAACTTAAGAGTGCCAAAGACTCAAACTGCTACAGATTCTCCGTAGTTTCTACACAATTTCGGCTTCTACTGCGGACTACACAAATTATGATCTATACTACGGAGTTCTAGGTTTATTAAAAATATAATTAGAAGTCCTAATTTTCACTTTCTTAAAAAGTCATTTCATGAGTAATTATTTTTGTTGTAATATGAAACATTTTTATAAGAAATATGAAAAACCAGGAAAAAAATTTAGGTTTAGTGGAAATTTTTTTTTTCACATATTCTTGTTGTTTATTTGGATTATACTGAGTCGATCCAAATGAATTTTTTAGAAAATGCCATACCATAACTAAGAATAACTACCTCACTTAAGAATGGTCCCATAAGAATTTATATATATATATATTCATTAACGCTATTCATACAAAATGTTATTATATTTTTTAATATTGTTTTGTTATCAATTTTGATGGTTTCTCTTCATGTGTGTTATAGAAAGTTGTTGAAAACTCATGAACTAAGACAAAATAAATTAAATCAATTTCTTATGTGAAAGAAGCATATTAAAAATTGCGTGCAAATGTTGAATCTCTGCCGTAATGAATGAATACATATGCGTAACCTACACATAAATTTTCCTGCTAAAATTTCAGGTATTTTTTCATGAAGCCACAATCACCACTGGGGCGAGACGGTTGAGGGGGTTAACATGATAATGTGTTTAGGCTGGAATTCTATCTGTAAATTGCATGATGTAAAAATCGTTGAACACAGAAAGTTAAAGACCGTTGCAATCAATTCAGATGAATCAAGCCTAAAATATTATCATCCTACGATGTTTCAGACTCGAGATTCGAATTTCTTTATTTATTAAGTTTTTTCTTCAATGAAGTATTTCTAAAAAATGCTTTCATTTCGTTTCAGATCGCAGACGCCTGCGAAATTTTCATCCTGTCTGTAATTGGCGATTTCCTGGCATGCGACTGGTCAATGCACAGATGGCAGATTGCCTTGTTAACCTCAGTGAGTACAAAGGGAAACTATTTGAGAAATGGGGAACAGGAAGCGTTATTAAATATGATAACAACCACTTGACCAAATGTGGATATCAGTCATAATGTTTTGACCCCGTTTCATTAAAAGGGATGTGAAAAATAATCAGAGTGTTCTGGAAAATTCGATGTTATATGTTATTCTTTAATAACTAGAAAATCGCCCGTCATGGGATGCCTCTTCATTCGAGAGATTTCCCGTCAAATCTGACGTGTTTAAATAGATATATATGCGCGAGAAATGTTTAACATTGATTGAAAACAAATAAAAGAAACATATGACAGGAAATATATTTTATAATTATATATTTCTTTATTTAAAAAACCTCTTGGTAAACAACATCCAGTGTGAAGTATTATTCGTTGTTTAACAGTTTTCCTTGTATTTCAATTGTCTTTGTGTAAATTTTAATGTTGCCAAAAATATTATCAAATTGTATCATCAAGATTACAATAAATAATCAGATGCATTGTGGCGTCCAAACTATATCACGCGCATGATATACCACTGAGGTGATTTACTACTGTCTGTTAAAAAACAGAAAATAATTTGAAATATATGATTAATTTAATTTAAAATTTCTCTGGAACTATTGATTATGGCGAGATACATTTTATATCAATCGATAGCAAATTTTATTTCACTATTTTAGAGCTATTAAATTTGAGATTAGAACGACAATTACTTTTTTAAATTTAAAATTACTGAAATTTAGGCGCTCTAACAATGAAATAATGCTGTTTAAGGTCTCGCAGTGCTGTGGCGCGAATTTTATAGTTGATGACGTTAGAGCGTTACCGGATGAGTGAGAGACAGATCTGGGCTATTATATTATTAATGTTATGCACCTGTATATGTGATTACTTACATAAGATGATGGGATTTAATGATTTAATAATGTCCTAGATGAAAAGTAAAATTAAAAGTTACTCTGATATATTTCATTTTGTGCATTTATTACAAAATGAACTACGCACATGACTTTGAAGGACCCTAACTCATGATTGTGTACTAGAAGGCATTAGCAAACTCGATGTAGAAATCTGTTTCAAGAATTTAATGATATTTCCTTTTGAATAATTTTTTACGATCTTTTTCTACTGAATTCATTTCTACTTTCTAAAGTTAAGTTACTTAAGTGTATTAACACAGAATATATTTTACATATGGGTCCATATTCAACAAATAAGGAGACAAAACTGAATTTCCAAATACAATTCGACGCAATTATGCAATCCGAAATTCACGATTTATGAATTTCGCTTTCACTGCTAGAAACTGTACCTTACTGTTTGTAGTTTGAAATACAAGATGGGACCAATTACAAACCGTGGCACAATAGGCTGCTCACAATACAATGGTTGATTTTAGAGTAATTCAGCATTAGAATTTTTCTGTAACATTATACGAAAATAGCTTTATCTCAAAACGACGTATCAACAATCTCGAAAACAGATACATTTAAAAGATGTTTTAAATAATTTTTATGACAGTAAGCCAAAGTGCCAATCTTCGTGATAAAGTTTTTGCTCTTAATCGATTTTGTTGCTAAACAAATAAATTATAACCAAGATAGCTGAATTTTTAGCTAGATTTTTAATAGCTAGATAGCTAGATTTTTAATAATTTACAGCCATTTTAATAAGCCTAGATATGTATAATTAAATTACTATTTCAAAAAAGTATTTTAGACGTAGACATTCATTACGAGGATGAGAAATTGCCGTGCATTTCTTTACAATGGTCTTCGCGTCCCCCGGACCTCACTCTCTGCGATCTTCTGTTGTGATATCGTCTGAAAAGTGTAGTTTACAAAGGGTACTTTGGTAATTTAGCCACCCTGAATCATCCCATAAATCTGAAAATGCCACAAACCAACTTTGAACCGTTGTATTCGGCGGTAGAACGTGCAATCCAAAAAATAATCCTTAAGTGTTGCGATTTATTTTTATCTCAAGCGTGTATTTTCGACTTTAAACTTTTAAACACCTGGTGTGTTTTTAGAGGATTCGGTGCTTGTGTGTTTTGACTTTTTAACCCTTGCCTTTTGGAAATGGTCTTTTAATTTTTAAAAAATACGACTTTTAGAATCATAGTGCGTTTTAATGTTTTTTGTGATTATGTGTTTTCGTTTTTAATTATATATGCATTTGCAAAAATTTTATGATTTTGTTTATTCTCTGTGTTCCAACTTTTTATTTTCTAGCTCATTTTTTTATTTACTCGTTTTGGCTTTTGTTCTTTGTGTGTTTGTTTATAGCACTCTGTAAATGGAGATTTCTCTGTAGTTTACTTTTCTTTAGATAAATAAATAAATATAGTATTTTTGGAACCCTTAAAAGGCAACTCATTAAACCACATGCGTCAACGATACCAAATAAAATTTGTAGTGAAAATTATGATTTTTGTAATTCTTCGACTAATAAATAGACTAGGCCAAACAGGTATGCAACGCCATATTGACTTGGTAGTAAAAATATGAACTTTTTTCCATAAATCCAAATATTGTGGTCTGAATAGTATGCAAATCAAATTTGGTTTCATTTGGCTGAACAAATTTTTCACAATCGAGTTCCAAACACCTCATTTTATGGCCACTCTGTATCTCTTAATTCATTATCAACATTATTTTGGAATCTCGGGATCATTTTTTTCTCAAATTCACTAGGAGCTAGTGGCTCTCATATGAAATCAAAATTTAGTTAAAATTAGTCGATTAATGGATAAATAAATTGCGTAAACATGAAAATATTTTTTTATCATCAGGAACACACTAATGTATAAAATTTCAAAACTCTAGTACATCATAAAGTGAGTGAAAAATCGATTACAAAATTCCTTTTTTCCAAACATTGAAATCTGTAAAGTTACATTAAAACATGTGAAATATTGCGTGTGTATGTGTTTTCATAGTTCTCATATAAATTACCTTTTTAGATCGTGTTTGTCGGAATTTCAATAGGAAGTCCAGTTTTTGGAATTCTCGCAGATATTTATGGAAGGAAAAAAGTAAGAACTTTTTATCTATTTTCTTGTCATTTTAAATGAAAACGTTTGAAATAATTTATTTTAAAAAATATTAGTTTTAAACCACATCGAGTTTTCGTAATTCATATTTTACATATGCATTTTCAAATTACAGAATGCTAAGAAAATTTTTGACTATATAGTTTTGTTCCTTTTAGATTTTTGAATTTATTTTCATTCTTTTTATTATGAACCAGGAAATGTTATGCAATATATATATAACAAGTGCTCTGCCTTCTTCCTAATCTAATTTTCAGTACCTTCAATAGATGGCGACACTACACTTCAATTTATCGTAATAAATTCTTGCATTCTTCAGCAAATCCGCATGGATTCAATGAGAACTTGCAGTGAATTGCGTGCTAAATAACCACTGTAAATGAGCATGTATACGAAATTTCACAGAAAATAGTCAATTTAGAGATAAAATATAATCTAAATGCAGTAAAGCACCGTTCATACGTCTTTCAAGGGACTGACGTAAAACGACGTATAAATGAAAAGACATATAATCGAAATTTTAATAAACAACTTTGATTATTACAAATTTAATTCTACTAATGCAAATTCATTTAAGATTATTAATTTTAAAGATAATATTAATATATTACTACATGGTATTGAAAACAAAAATTAAATTTTTAAATTAAATATTTATCACAAAAATGAGAAGAATCATACTTTTATTGCATATTTTAAGTACTAATTATACATTTCTTATTTTATATGATTTATGTGTAGGTAGGGGTTTAATTTTAAAAAAATCTTTAATCGTCGTCTGACGTGCTAATTGGCTGTGAGTATTAAGTATAGCATTATGAATCGAATGAAGTGCATTGAATGTTTTTTTCAATTATATTTTGATAAACAAAATAAGTTCAAAGTTTTTTCAATTCAGTCCATTGTGTCTTTAAAGGAAGGTTGGAATAACTTCTTCACATTCTTCCAAATGAAGGTTTAAAATAATGAATGTTTAAAAATAATTTTTTCAATGAATTCATCAATTGTGAATGATTCCAAAGTCATCATACACATATCACAGTTTACATACTAGAAAGGGGGAAATTTTCGCATTTTAGAAAGGGGGGGGGGACAACGTATAACAGAAATTTTGTATGGTATAAACGAAGCACTTTATCATTACAATGGATTGGAATTAATCGGGACTGTAATAATACGACGTATAAATGAGAATCGTGTAAACGGTGCTTTACTGTATTTTATTCCAAACACATACATACAAAACAGTGAGTTAAACAAAAACATGTGATAAAACTAAATCAACGGTTCTCGACCTTTTATGAACAGAAACTGAACGTTCCATATAATTTTTTCTCGCTGATAAAGGCAACGTCAAAGATAAAAATGTTATCTGGTGACGCGGTTTTCATTCCTTCGTCCCCTTCCCCCTCTGATATTGAAAATTTTAAAAAATCAACGAAATTTAGCTGCTAGCGTTTATTAAATGACATTTACTCACACCATGTTTCCTTCTTGAAGAGAAAAATGATTCCTTCGTTTTCTTCCCTCTTCTAAAAAAACTTTATTTTCAAATGTTCTGCAGTTTTTTCTCACCACTAGTTGCCAAAATGCTTTCCATCGCTTTCAAGGTTAATCTTTTATTTTTATGATTACAAATTATGTATACATATACCATGAATGGTATGTTTCCTTTTCGAAACGGTGTAAACTTCTGTTAATAGGATTTTTTAGCGGCAAAAAAGATTCTTTCAGGTATATTCTTTCCCCTCCTAAAAAGCTTTTATTTTCAAAAATTCATTTTTTTTCCCCACCACTTGTTGTCAATATGCTTTTAGTCATTTTAAAGGTTGACCTTTTATTTTTATGTGACTACAGATAGTATACATATAACATGAATACTATGATTCCTTTCCAAAATGGAAAACTGCTGGACAGAAAAAATAGGGGGAGGGGATTACTCCTTCGGGTTTATCCTCCCCTTCTAAAAACCCGTTATTTTCAAAAATTCTGTTGTTTTTTTCCCTCACCAGTTGTTGCCAACGTGCCTTCAGTTATTTTAAAGGTTGATCTTATATTTTTAAAATTACATATATTTTCTTTTCAATAAAAAGTTTTTTAAGCTTCTCATTTTTCCTCCTCGTTTTGTATTCTCAATCATCTTAAGGCCGTTTATTTCTAGTAATGGTGTAATAAAAATAACTTTGAGATTGAGATTAATTTTAAAAAAGAAATTAATTTGGCTTATTCGATTACTTTAATTTTTTGTTAATTAATTTCATTAATTAACAATTAATTATAAACTAAAGACACTTTTTAAGCTTTAAGATAAGAAATTGGAATTGTATTCGATTTCGTTTTATCGAAAAATTTGATGAGAACTTTCAAACAACTTACCTTGTACGTTTAAAAATTGCTGAATTCTGTGGTAAGTATACTTACCACGGCTCTGTAAAGGCTTAAATGAATGCATCCTACATGTTAAGAATCACTGATTAACTAGATACAACAAACATAATAATCTGGGTTCTTTTCGCATTGTTTATCTATGAATATGTGTATTTCAAAATTTGTTTCTTAACGTGCCAACTTTTTTCAGTCTCTGGTGGGGTCTTTGGCCCTCCTTTTCGTTTTCGGGTCTGTGAGCGCTGCGTCTCCCTCCTACCTGTGGATGGTTGTATTCAGAGGTTGCATGGGATTTGCAGTTGGAGGACTGGCACAAGGGTGAGTGGCATTTCTGAACTCCGTTATCGGTTATATAGAAGCAAATGTTGGTTTTTCATTAAAATAAATACAAAGTTTTGCCAATTCCTCATTCTAGGTTGACGCTGTGCACCGAATACTGCCCGACGAACATGCGTGGAAAAGCTGGCCTGTATTTGTGTGTAGGTAATTTCCAACACTTCTTAATCCGTATTCTATTTCTTTATTTATATTAATTATTTATTGTTTATTTTTATTAATTTAATTACTTATTGCTTATTTTTATTAATTTTAATTGATACTTTATTTTTAATTATTAGTTTATGTTTATAATTTTGTACATTGTAACTTACGTCAGCACCTCCGCGATTATCTCTCATTATTTATCGTTGATAAAATTTATCTTCTAGTTTTGCAATGTACTAGAGAGAATTTAATAATTTGCTTGGTTAGCATTTAATTTAAATCTGTTTTTTACGCTATTTGGGACAAAAGATTTTCATGATTCGAACCTCCATAGATTCGACTCTCTAAGAAGTTAATTATTTTGATCGCGTAAATTAAAGCTCTCAAATCTGATGTTATAAAATAGGTAAACCGTGATTTTTGATACGTTATCGAAACTTCGAAGCTTGAAGAATATAATACCCAAAGAGTTTTAAGAAAATATGTATATAAATAAGAATTATTTTCTTTAGAGCTGAACATGAATAAATACAAGAAAAACAATTTTTTTAAATACATTTGTATGAGAAAAAGTAGAATTTTTTAAAATTTTGTTCTACTTTTCAGTTTTTAATTGATTTAATATTATTGAATCTTGAATCTGCTAGGTGGCACCAATAGTACGGAATCAAAATTTAATTAAATTAATCGATTGAATACTAATTAAGTTCTGAATATATTTAAATATTGTATTGTCATCGAGAAAACAACAACACAGCACAAAATTTCAAAATTCTAGAACATTAGAAAGTGAGTGTAAAATTGTATACAAAATTCCATCCTTATAAACATGAAACAATTCAATTTAAATGAAAAGAAAATGTATAAAAACAAAAAACCCAGTTCGTTAACTTAAAGGGTTCATGAGTATGCTCTGATGAGTATGTATTCTGAGCCATGCTCAGATGACGAGAATGACACCTGAGTCAACACTCAAATTTTCAAATTTCCACGCACAGCTAGCAAGAGAGCGTTCATTCTTCTATGATGAATACAACTTCCACCGGACAGATTTTAGGTGAAATGGCTCTTCCAACCTGAGATTCTCTAATTTTGAATCGAAACTTGCCTTTAGGCACGACGACACTCAATGAATGAACTAGCAAGAGAGCGTTCATTCTTCTATGATGAATACAACTTTCACCAGACAGATCTTAGGTAAAATGGGTCTTCCAACCTGAGATCATCTAATTTTCAATTCGAAACTTTCCACTGGGCACGACGACAATCAACGATATCAATGAATGAACTAGAAAGAGAGCGTTCATTCTTCTATGATGAATACAACTTCCACCAGGCAGATCTTAGGTAAAATGGGTCTTACAACCTGAGATCCTCTAATTTTGAATTCGAAACTTGCCACTAGGAGCGACGACACTCAATGATTATCCTAGCGGCGAGAAGGAGACTCAAAATATCAGTACCTTGTTCGGTAAACTGAGATTATCACCAAGCCATCGCAAACAGACTTGGCAAATGATATTATCCTAAATTACTTGGAAGAAACCTCACATACTTCATGATTACTTTAACCCTATCAGGCCTGATTGTCATAGTCAATGCATTGGTTTGAATACGAAAATATTATACTTCAAACTCCTGTCAATTAAGAAAGGGTTATAATACTAAATGAATTCTTTGTTGCAGATTTAAAATAGTAGGGGAGAGACGCCGAATTTGGACCGGCAGCGTCTAGATTGAACCGGTATTATAACTTCAATACTATTCAATATTTGGGCCGTAAATTGTTTGGGAAAATTATGTTGTAAGGATGTAAAATAGGGTGTATGAAATCATTTTTAAGAGAAAGCGCCATATGATTACAGTTAGAGAATAAGTATTTAGATCAGCGATCGTTATTTTAACGAAAGACAGAAAGCCCTTTTCCGCTGTTCTAAATTAAGAAGGAAAATATAATTTTATGTCTTCAGATAGGAAATTTCTTTAGCTACAATTTACTATAATCATTTTAAGAAAATACACTACTGACTAAGAGTATTGCAAGATTGGTAAAATACGAAACATTTGGAATTATTTTGAATAAAACGGTTCACAATCAGTTGTGGAGAATGGAATGTACAACCGTGGGAATTCGCATTTTACAGTGAAGATTTTGTCACGAGGAGATTAAGGGGACCGACCAAAAATTGACGAAGACGAAAATGATTTGGGATCACCCCGTTTCGCAGGAAGCTGATAATGCTTTCAATCTTTCATTAATCCTTTTGCTTCATATGCACATTGAAGGGGCTGTTTCTTTAAAACAGCCCGAATTTTTCGCATGTATTTTGCTTTTGCTTCGAACAGAATATTGAATTTTATGAAATTTCAATATCCAGAGTACCCATCTGAACTTATAAATAAAATACTTAAGTAAAATTGCGACCCGACGATTAATACTCGAAGATTGAAGTTTAAAAGATATTGAATTTCAGAAAACCCTTCACCTTTCTCTTAGAGAAAACCTTTCTCTTAGAGAACAAAAGAAATTATGCTGGTTGCAATGCCTACAACTTTCTAAATCTTAATTGTATTCAACTGGAATTTTTATATAAGCTACCTTAGATATCTGACTTCGACGTTATGTAAGAAAATTTACGCTATGTTCCGCGCATGCGCAGTTAAAAATATTTACTACAAATACCCATATTTCCTCAAATATTCAAGGTATTTACCTCAAATTTTAATATAATGTTTCTTTAACATATTGTCGAGTATTCTGTAAGTTTCATAAAATTTTGTGAATAACTCTGAGTGTTATAAGCAAAATTAATTGGGGCTGTTTTAAAGAAACCTTTATACCTTCCCGAATATTCATGATATTTTTATGAAAATGCACGTAAGGAATGTACATAAGAAGCAAAACGATTAATGAAAGTTTCAAAACATTGTGAGCTTCCTGTGGAACGGGGTGAGCCCAAATCATTTTCGCCTTCATCAATTTCTGGACGGTCCCCTAAATCTCCCCGGGACAACATCTTCACTGTAAAATGTGAGTATCCCCGATCGTACGTCCCACGATTCTCCATAACTGATTGTGAACAATTTTATTCAAATTAACTTCAAATCTTTCGCATTTTACAAATCTTGCAATACTTTTGGCGAGTAGTGTTGTTAAAATTCTAGGTTGGGAGAATGTTTTGTTGTTGTCCAAAAGTGTCCTACATTGGATCTCAAACGGTTGACTAAATTAGACCATTTAAATCAATGGGGTTATTGTTATAAACTACAGGAATAGCTTAGAAAACCGATTATCACTGCTAGTAGCCCTCATAAATTGGGACTGAAACAACTCAAAGCAAAAAAGAAACAATAAAAGGACAATAAGGCCATCAAATGTTGGACAAAATGTGAAAAAACTTAGGATAGTATCATTTATACTATTTGTGAAGTAAAAAAGGAAGAATATGAAATGATACCGTGCATAAAACGTCATACTTATTTTCATACATTGTGTGCTGGTGTGAATTTGGGAATCAAAAATATTTTTGCTTTAATTGTGTTTAAATAAAATAGTGTCCAATCTGGGCAACCAATGGTCCAATCTAGGCAACCGGTTTCCTTGATTGGACCGATGAGCTGCTTTTTTCCTAATTTAAAGTGTATTTCATAAAGAGTTAGCTACACTGTTCCAAAGCTAAAAAAATTGCATAAAAATTCTGCTACTTGTTTTTCATTAAAATTACTTCTACATCACTATACATTAAAAAATGTCCAGGTGTTGCAATTTTTTTAAATTTCTGTCATACATATGCTTTTTTTACAATATTCCTGTCGATAATAAATCTAATTAAGAAGATTTCCTAAAACAAAATATTAGGAATTTTCTCTCTCTTTTTTTCTTTTTTTTTAATTCTATGCATAATTTGAAAAGAAATTATATACGCTTCATTTTCAAAAAAATTTGTGTTGCCACACCGAAATAAACCACAAAAATATTTTGAAACAAAAATCAGAGTTTGAAAATCCGTTTCATTAAAAAGATTTTATTTCCATCAAATTATTAAAATTCTTATTCTTCTTTAATTCTTCTAAATTTTATTTAAGGGTTTTTAAAAATTTAATAAGTAAAAAATTTTAAATCTTTAATTGTCAAAGGTTTCTAAATTTTAAACCGCCAACAAATCTAAATTCTTTTCTTTTTTTGCACTAAATGTGTGTTATCACACAGGCTCTCATTGTTATCTATAAAAATGAAAAGGGAACTACTAAGTAACCTTCTAAATGCAAAGAATTTCATATAAAACTCGGTTAAGAAAAGATAATAATTATAAAAAGTAGGAAGTTTTTTTTGTTTATTTCCCCCTGAAAACAGTTCTCCGATTCGTTCCCTTCTTCAAACTGCTGACTCTATTAAAATTTGATTTAAAAGCATATTAAGCTTCTGCTTCTTTTAAAATATTATAATGGAATAATGACTTCTGTGATGACAAAATTCTTGCCCTACACTGGATAAACTATAATTATTAAGGTTGTCATATTTATAATGCATATTATATGTTTTTTCTCGACCCTTCTCTTTCAGTATTTTTGGTCCATTGGAACAGTTCTGCTATTCGTTCTCTTCTTTAAACTGCCGACTCTATCAAAATATGATTTTAAAAGCATATGAAGCTTCTGCGTCTTTTAAAATATTATAATGAAATAATGACTTGTATGATGACAAAATTCCTGCCCTACACTGGATAAACTATAATTATTAAGGTTGTCATATTTTTAATGCATATTATATGTTTTTTCTCGATCCTTCTCTTTCAGTATTTTTGGTCCATTGGAACAGTTGGCGTGACGCTTATAGCTTGGGTCGTTATGAATCAACTAAATGACTGGCGTGTCTTATTGGTCATTGTCGCTTTGCCTTCTCTGGGAGGAGTGCTCGTCTTTAAGGTAAATAATGAATATCCCTGGAAGGAAACGACTCATCATTTCAAAAATAGCTATTGAGTTTTACGGCAATGATGACATCTGTTTTTTTACAATTTCACACGTTAATCGCCGTATGAATCAAATTGGAATTATACCTATTATCAAATTAGATTGCCCCTACTCTAGTGTACTTAAAAGATAGAAGAAAAGGAGTCATCAATTTAAGTAGATGGTTCGAATCTCAGACGTGAGTCGTGACAGTAATAATACTATAATATTATTAATAATACTATTACATTGCTAATAACACTATTGCATTGCTAATAACACTATTACATTGCTAATAACACTATTACATTGTAACAATCAACAATACAATAACTTACTATATTATGACCTTTATTTTACAATGAATATAATGAATGTAATATGCAAAATTTGTTTCAGAAATCGCGTCACAAATTAACCACATGCCCTAACAACATTTTTTCCCGCATTCTTTGGTACTTCTCTAGACATTCCATTTGTTTTATAATACAAGGTAGCCTTGGCAGACGCACGTTGTGACCAACAGTGCCATATTTCGGCTGTGGATGAGCTCATACGGCAAAATCGCCGGATCACCACACATGAAATTGCTGTTGAACTGTCGATAAGCGAAGGAACTGTGCATCACATAATACACGAAAAGTTTGGTTATGGCAAAGTTTGTGCACAGTGGGTGCCCAAGCATTTTTCGGAGAATCAGGACACGGCGAGAATAGGTGTTTACTCAATCCAGCAGTTTCAACACTGAAGCCATCCACTCGCTTCCTACGCGCTGGGATCAGTGTGGCAATGGCGATTATTTATAGTTGTACAGTTCCACATGAACTCTAATTAGAATATTGTTATTAAAATTTCTTTACATATAACTGTAGTCTCCTTTTCATTTGGGCACACCTTATAGTTATTTATTTATTTTGTCTAACGATCATTTCCGTTTATTACGTGAACCAAATGAAAAATTGAAGTCTGACTGAAATAGCTTTTTGTACTTCCTCGTATACTAATTATTCATAGAGAAAATATTATAATTGCAAACAATTCTACTTTGGGATTTTGATGCATCTCCGCGCTTGAGACCCTCTGAGAGTCGGGAAAAAATTTGGAATTATGTCTACCTGTTTTTCTGTGAACACGATAACTCAAAACTCAACATACTAGACGGATAAAATTTAGTTTCCGGTCGTGACTCAAAAGTTGTAGATCTCTATCAAAATCTGAATAAAATTCGTCAACTGGAAGTATATCTGTCCGTGTGCATACAAACACTCATTCGTGATACTCATTCAAATGCCTCAGTTTCTGCATCACTCTTTTTGTATAAAAATAGATTGTAGCTTCCAAAAATTAATGAAAACCTTTCATCAAAAAATTTATATAAAAATTTTGAAAACCTTTTCCTCGTCTTTATGATGCAATAGATGTATATCATTCAAGAAATCTGTAATCTCAACACAAATTTCAAACATATTTTTAACTATACAGTTTATGAATATGTGTTGATAATTATAATATATTTTTTATTTCTCCTTTACAAATGTGTCTTTCTTTAACTACTAAATCTCATTTGTTCGTTCAGTTTCATCATTTGTAGTTAAGCAAATGGAAACCAACTCCCACTTTATGGATTTCGAGTTCAGTATTTAAAATACTGAAATGTAATCAAGTTCAGTATAGATTACAGCAGTCTGTGATGGTCAGAGGTTTCTCTTTTAGTGTGAAAAAGTTTCGATTTTAGTGGTATCCTGAGAGTGAAAGCTATCGTTTCCACAGCAGAAAATAAATCCCAAGAAATTTGGGTGCAGTACATTGGAATAAGGGGAAATATAAAGATTACAGTAGTCATTGGTAGAACGACCTTTCTATTTTAGTGTCTGAAAAAGTTTTATTTCTTTCAGTGGTATCCTGAGAGTGCCAGGTACTATCTAGTGAGCAACCAAAGGGATCGGGCCATTAAGGTTCTCCAAGAGATGGCTTCAATGAATGGGGTGGACCTCCCCCCTGGTCAACTGGTAGAGGTGTCAGATGAGCACAAGAGAGGTCAGGTAAAGGACCTTCTCAGCAAAGAGTACAGACTATCCTCCATACTTTTCTGGTACATCTGGTAAGTGAGAAATGAACTTTTCAGTTAAACCCTTGACCAACGAATTCTTTTACCCTAATAGCTAGGTGATTCATCATTCCAGGGACATTTATTGTTATCCCAATCCATATATGCGGGTAAAAGACACATGAAATATTTAAACGTTCCGAAAGGACCAGGTGATTTTTATCTTTCAAATTAATTGTTTCCTTTACTTAATTACAGAATTAAATATGAAAAATTCTGCTTTTTAGTTTAGTTATTGATGTACCGGTTTGAAGCAACACGAGGGTTATTTTGTAAGGACCTCGTAATTTTAAATTGAGGTGAAATGACAAGGACGACGCTTGAGTTAGCATCTTCTCTCCAACAACAGGACCCACAGGATAGGTGCAACAGAACCCATACACGGAGGATCTCCGGGGGAATCAGGTTTCGAACCTGGATCCTCCGACCCCGAAATCGATACCTTATCACTAGGCAACCGCGGCCCAAAAAGTTCTGTAAGTGGACCCTCGAGTCAAACTCATAGTTATATGCGAAGGTGTATAAATGCCATTTACACTGCTGATAAATTTTGGAATAAAGTCTATTTAATCATTCTCCTCATTGATAGACACTCCCCTCTTTCATTCAGAAACAAAGTCCTGCTGTTCAAGCAAGTACTTCATCCTATTTTAGCACAAGCAGCCCAAATCTGGGGGCTTGCAGAAAAAAAACAGAAAGAAAATTCAAATTCTACAGAATAAAATTCTCCCTATCATGAGGAATGCGTCCTGGTTTGTGACAAATGTCACAAATGAAGACCTGGAAAATGATAAAATTGTGGATTACATCCAGAGGCTGTCTAGGAACTTCTTCAACCAAAACAGGAGTCATCCTAACTCAATCATGAGCTGTCAAATATTCTTCCCCCACAATGAAAGGAAATAATAAACCTTAATGCCCTTCCCCTTAAACCTTCCTAAATTGAGATGGTCTGAGCTGAATTCTTTTGTCTTAAGTTTTTTTTACTACAGCCTCAAAATTAGTCAAACCTTTGCTTACTCACTTCTAAACCTAAGTGGGTTCTGTAGTCAGACTTAAAATGCTTTTTAGCTAAATTTCTGAGCTTCTCACTAGGTCCCATTTCACACTCAGATTGAGGAAAATTGCATAGGCACTGGCACTCAGATAAATATCTAAATCATGCAAGTAAAATGTTCAAATTATTTTCAAAATGCACTATTACTAATTATTTTCAAATTGCACTATTATTTCTATTACGCATAGAAACTGAGTGTTGAGGTTTTGTTATAAAGTTTTTCTACAAAAACTGTATTTCAGCAGTACGTCTTTTCTCTGATAATAAAAAAGTTACCCGTGCAATAATTCCTCAGGGGTTTTCCGTCCTGGTCGACTGGGTTTTGCAATTATAATTTTGACTTTTAGGAGTATGTGTATTGGGCTGAAAACAGCCGTTGAATAAACGAGTTAATATGTATAAAATACAAGATAACTGTTGTACAGAAAATGTGCCATTGACAATATTATTTTAGTAGTCACTTTGGAGGCGGGAAACGTAAAAATACGTTTTTCTCGAATTACCCACCATCAAAATTTTAATTCAAGAATTTGACTTATTAGTTGAGATAAGTTGGACATGTTAATAGATGTCGGCAGAATACGTCCACTTATTCTTTTATGGCATAATATTGTCTAGAACAAGCACAGTTACGGTTTGTCTTTTTTTTTGAGTTTGCATCTAATTCGATACCGCACACAATGTGTTAATGCTCCGTTTTAAAGCTACTCAAAAGGGCAGGGATCATCTGTCCTGTCTGTTTTGTATTTATAATTTTAACTTTTTTGGAAAAAATTATAAATACATTTGGTTTAAAACAGGCATTAGAAGTACAAATTCATATGTATAAAATAGAAGGTACTTGTGGTATGAAATATGCACCATCGATCATACTAATTTAATGTAGTTACGTTTTTTTTATTTGACACCCACTCCGACGCTGCCTACCCGGGAGGGTGTAAGGCCTTTACACGGGTCAGAAGGGGCACAGAAATCTCAAAATATATACAGACCACAACCAAAACAGGGGTGGCAAAAAATTACAAAGATATATTCACAAACAAATAATAAACAAAAAAATCCCCAAGGGCAAGTAATACACAGAAACCAAGACACACACCACGAGGAAAAAAACCTTAAGTTTTTTGACAAAAAATTTAACTACATGGAATTAATTTAAAAGACCGCGAAGGCAGTTGCCAACACAAAGAGTAAACACAAACAGCGTTCAATAGAATATACAAGTACAAAAGAGAAAAAAAATTGACGAAGAACAGCCATAATTTAAAAATATTAAGACATTCAAAAACATTTACACTGAAACACCCTCGTAAAGACCGGCAGAACCCAGTGCGAAATCGAGAGCTGTAATCTATGCAGTTGACAGGAACTATGGCGGAGAGACGAATTCTGTCTTAAAGACGTATTAAAATTGTATTTTAATAAAAAGAAAGTGCTAAAGATAAAAAAGTAGTATATCTGCTGTAACGTGTCTATGGTTTAAAAAAATATTAAAAAAAGAAGAACCAAAATATTAAACAAAAAAAGCAGAATGTAAAAACCTCATAGAAACCTCCAACCCATATAATAAAAATGTTTTCAAATAAAATGCGAATCCGGGAAAGCAGAATAAAAATCCAAACATATAAAAAGGTAAAAATTAGCCTCACAGCAGCCGATAACACTATTCACAAAGGGTTAAAAATCAAACTGATTGAAAGTAAGGCTACCTCGGCCGGTTGCACAAGACCTCACAAAATCTATAAAAGTTTTTTCCAGAAAACTGGCTCCCTGTTTTTTGGTTTTTTTTTTTTTTTTTTTTTTTTTGCAGTTTTTTAAACTAGGCGACTCGGTGTAGAACTACAGGTTCTTTTAGGTGATATTCTTTAGTTAAAGGGCGGTTGAATGTGTAATGGTCTGCATCGCCGAGTCACCCACAAGGACATAATGGAGAACTGAGTTTTTTAAATCTATGGAGATAGCAGAGGAATGGACCATGTGACGTCAAGAAGAAGATTAAAAATTTGCTATAAATTAAAAACTTCTTACCCACACAGGGGCACGTAACTCCTGAACCTCCTCTCAGATTCCGAATCATAATCGTCCCAGCTGCAGTGCCAGTTTTTGATAAGTTATTTGCAAATTTTGAATGGAATACTTAATTCTTCTCCTTCAAGGGTAGTTAATTTTGCATAACGATCGGCGAGCTCGTTACCTGAGTCGCCGACATGCGCTTTGACCCAGTTCAGCCCCACCAGATGACCGGCCGTATAAAAGTTCTTCTTAACGCTAATTACGAAAGTAGATCTAGGCCTTGCATTTCACAGAGCGTCGATGGATGACCGGCTGTCAGTGTGAATATTTATCGATTTATGGTTCTCCAAATCCCAGCGAATAGCAAAATCAATCGCCACCAGCTCGGCCTGGAAAAGAGTATTATTTTTATTTAATTTAAAACGATAAATATCCAGAGTTTCATATTTTGGGAAGATGCACACGGACAGGCCAGCATTGTCATCAATACTAGAACCGTCCGCGTACACCTAAAATTGACTGTTTGGTATCCGCTGCTTAATTTTCAAAGTTTTTAAATTTAATGGAACGTTAGTAGATTTCTCATAATAGTCAAGTTCACCTACTTCCAGCGCCTCACCAGCCTCAGCAGAGCGACAGACCCAGAATTGGAATTTTTGGTACTCCGACTTCGCGGTCAAGTCCAGAGGGGGTATTCCTGTCAGGACGTTCAGCACCTGAGTAGTGGTTTTATAGGCTATAGTAATACTCTTCAGGAATACTCTTTGTATAGTACAAAATCTTTTAATGCTTTCAGAGTTAAGAGCCCCACCTCAGACTCCTGCGCCATAGAATAGGGTCTTTTCTATTATCACAAAATATCAGAGTTTCAATAACTGTTTAACAATGCTGAACTCGGCCTGAACAAATCTATTAAAATTTTGCGTAAATTTAAAAAATTTTGAATGTAAAGTTAAAATATCATCGGTCCACGCCAACCTGTTGTCAATATTCAAGTCCAGATATTTCAAGCTGTTTCATATCCTAAGACTTCTATTTTAAGGCAGGGAGTTCTGTTGAAAATCGCCTGTCCAGGCCTTTGCCTATTCAAATTTAATGTAGATCTTATAGCAATAGCTTGACACTTGTCGACCTATAACCTTAATTCTATAAGTTTATTAAGTATATTGTTCAAAATTTCATTTGTATTATCTTCCAATTTCTTTCTGGTTTTACCGGTAGAAACAAACGCCAGGTCATCTGCAAAGATCTGGATGAAATACTTTTCACTACTGAGTTCTAAAACCGGATTTATGTAAATATTCCAAAGTGTCCGTGAAATAACCGAACCCTGAGGACAACCAATCGAACAATATCTATCAAAGTTAAAACGACCATCATTAAAATCTACCTTTCTGTTAACAAAATAATGGAAAATGAAATGCTTATAAAAATTCGATAAAAATGCAATGTTTCAAATAGATCCGACCAGTCTATGCTGTCGAAGGCGGAATTAATGTCGAAAACCAAAGCACTAAACTGGGTCTCTCTATTATCTTTAAGTTTACTTGTAATGTTATAAATCGCCAATTTGCAACTCGTCCCCTCCCTAAATGCAAATTGATTTTCGTGTAAAATGTTGTTATCGGTAAAATATTTAAAGAATCTGTTTTGAAATAACCTCTCTAGAATCTTGCCGATAGTAGGGAGGAGGTAGACTGGTCGGTATGCATCGCACTGCTAAGGATCCTTTCCGTATTTTTGAAGGAAAATAAATTTTGAGTTCCTGAGCGGCCTAGGAAAATAATTGTATTCGAAACAGACATTAAAAGAAGTAGTTAAAATCTTTTTGTTAAAGTCATGTATTTCCAAATTCTGTAGTCAAACAAGTCCAGGCCCTGGGTTTTTCCCTTTGCGCATAACCAGACTAACTTCCTATTCAAAAAGTTTTTCTACCCTTTCCAATGCTGGAATGAGGTCTCAATAACACTAGTCGTCTGTGAGAAAAAATGGTCAAACAGAAGTTTAATGCTGTCTTTGTGTATAATGTTCGGCCTACCATCGGGGTTGACCATTATCTCAGTGGTCTCTTTGATTTTTCCGAATGTTGACTTTACGATGGACCCGTAAGCATTATGGAACTTACAGAATTTTTCCCATGATTTCCTTCCTGCCGATAAGAGTTCTCTTCTGTATTCGGCTCTAGACCTCTTGTAATTAACCCCAGTAACCTGGACATCAGGCACAGGAGAACCAGACTCCTTCGGCCTTTTATATAATTTATAAAGCTTAGTAGTAGTATTTCAGAGGGTCCTGGGCCCTTCATTCCAAAATTTGAAACTTCTTATCTTTTTTTGCGTAAGCTTTATAAATAAAAGCTAAGTTTTATAAATGAAGGCTTCTTAAAAGCTTTAAACGCGCGCCAGTTCACTAAATATTTTTGAAAAGTTTCAAAGTACCTATCTGTTGCTTCAAGTCTCTGATATCTCTCAAATAAGACAATAATGTTTCAATATATTTTCTGAAATCATTCAGAAATCTACCTGAATTATATGCGGTTTTTAAATAAAATTCATCGCTTGGCTGATATTCAAGGTCTATTTTAAGATAAATGTACCTGTGGTCACTAAAAGACTGACGGTCACTGATTTAGCTTATCTACTGATAAACTAACTAATTTAGTTTATCGACTATAGTTGATAAAATTAGCGTTAAATATGGACAGCCCTTTTTCAAATCCCGCGCCCTTTTACATTACAGATATTCAGGTTATTAAAAGTTAAAAATTCTAAAAGTTTTTTCCCCCTAAATTCTTCGATATTATATCCCCACGTTTGGGAGCGACAGTTAAAACCACCAGTTATCGTATTAAAAGATCTATTAAAATCATATGTTAAAAATTTATTTATTGAGTCTTCAATATTATCGTGGGGAAGGAAGTAAACACTGCTGATATTTAAAATAAGATTTTTCAAATGGAATTCTAAAATGGTTATTTGGTCAGTTTTAAGTTTTGTGTAAACCTTGAGTTCAGGATTTAAGATGACTATTAAAGATTTATGAGACTTTAAATTATAAATTTTTCCCTTACAGCATGGGTTCAAGGGCTCTCCATTAATCAGGTATGGTTCCTAGGTGATTGTTAAAAAGTCTAAACCCAGCTCAATGGCTGTTTTTAAAGCAGTAACGTGTGCAATTTGTGAGTGATTTACGTTAATCTACATTCCCCTGAGTTGTCTAATTACCATAATAGGTTTATTATTACTATTATTATTAATACTACACCGGGTGGGAACCGACCATCTCCCTGCCTTAAATAAGAATCACAGCTCCTGTCAAACACACTATTCTTTGAGTGCCAATTCAGTTTGAACTTTTCATTGATCATTATGCAATTTTTGCATTTAGGCACCCTGCAGAAATGATTTTCTGTTTTAAGCTGGCTGCAGTTGTCACAAATTTGCGACTTATCCTTATCGTCACAGTATTTGGCCGTATGTCCAAAGGCAACACAGGTTCTGCACTGTATAATACCGATGAAAGGCCCTACTCCGTTAAAAGTATAGGCACTATTTCAACCAAAGTTCCTCAAAAATACTCGGGTCAACCGTGACCAACCAGTGCCGGATGTCCCTATTTCGTGTCTGAAAGGGAAATACGACCTTCACCAGGGGTACAAATTTGTGCCATATAGGAAGCAGTTCTTTTTAAGAAAACATTCCGAAAGTTCCTCGGCTTCTATTTTCTTATCTTTGTTATAAACTATCACTTGAGGCTTGCGTTTTTTAGCTCTAGTTATTTCAAATGTTTCGGTAATATCCTGTATGCTCTCAAGGAGTATTTTGACAGATGTAAAATCTGTTTCGTTTGCTGTAATGATTTTAACACTTCCCCCCATATACTCTACCAATAGATCTTATCCTGAAGGCATTGACGTTGGTTGCTAATGCTCTAGTATCCTTATTAAGAGGTTTAAGTAGCAACATAAGTTCCTCAATGGGAAAATTTGGAGTTCGGGGTATCTTTAAGTAAATGTTCTTCCACTTGGGCATAAGTTTTTGAATCAACACTTTCGATCTTTGTTTCTAAATCTTCTACCATTTTTTGTTATTTGCTTCTAAATTAATTTAAGTTCCTCTTGTAGCATTAATTTATAGTCTTGCTTAATTTTTTTGACAGTGACATCAACAGCTTTAAGTTCAGATTTCAACATCGCCTCATTATCTTGTTTAATTTTAACACCCGCATTATTCATCAACTCAGAGAAATCATCTTGTTCGGTTATTTTCGTTTCAAGCACTTTATTTCTAGTTTCCAAGTCTTTAATACTAAGATATAATTATTTACTGCATTTTCCTTAGCCTGGTATAACTCAAGTCTAAGATGTTTTAAATTTTTAGATAATTTCTTGACAAAATCACTCATAACTTTAAAATGTTCGGCAATCTCATTATGTAACTTTTTTTCATAATAATTCCGCTTTTGACATGTTGTTCAAAATATTTGGTAATGCCGTTAATCTTCTCCCGAACATCTCCATCATTTTCGTCATTGAAGTCGACTTCCCCAAAATTTTTAATTAAATCCTTAAAGGCATCCAGAACGGTAGATTTATCCGCCGCGGAGTTTTTCCCAGCAGTGGTCTTGGGACCCATAATGCCAACATTGATTAATAGTTATCGAATTTAAAAGCACGAGAACTTTCCAGAAAAATCCTAAAAACATATCTAAAATACCATAAAATAACAAAAACTCTTATTAGAACACAATTTAAATCCAATTTACACTCTAAAAGAATAAATACGCCAAAAGCATAATATCAGATAACTCCGAAAATTATCAAAAATAAACGCAAATTCATAAAAAAAATCCAAGTCAGATTCACCAGGAAGACATCTAGACTATAAAAAAAGCGACGTCCAAATGAAAACATTAAGTGTTCGTGAAAAAAACGAAATTTCCAGGACCCATTTCAAATAAAGAAAACTGCAGCCGAAGCTTGGAACGATGAATCGAGAATGTCAAGAGTACGACTCCGCCCCCTGCCAAACAGGACGCTCCAGGATTGGTCCCTCGGCCAACCTACTTAAACACCCCCTCCTCAACAATGAGATGGCCGCGCAATACGAAACCCAGCCAGTCAGCAGCTCGCCCTCTGCGAGGACGGAGCTCCCTCTTTCCACCTCAATCGATGCAACACTACGGCAGATGACAATGAGGATGTGAATCCTTACTCAAATGATGACGAACTTCATGAATCAAATTATGGCTACCCTGACGAGCTCTCTCAAATAGCAGGCACCAGGAGCATTTTTAAATTGAACTCTGTTCAATTTCTCAGGTTTCATTCTGGACTTTCTCCACTTGAAACAGGGTAAAAGTGCCTAGACACTAACACCCAGTTAAATATGAATACCAGTCACTGTCTCCGGACCCGGTGTGCCAAGTCCTCCAGATACAGTTCCTTCGGGTTTTAGAAGCCGCCTCGCAGGATGGAGGTCAACGAACTGCAGAGCCATGTATGACGTTGAAACAACATAGGCCTGAATCCAATACTCACCGCACTAGGCAACACCGTCAGAAGAGGAACCAAGCCGGGGGGCCATTGTTTATAAGAGCCGATACCAGCATATATTCTTGCATAGACGAAGAAGGCACACTTGGAGCGACCAGAAACAGTAATAAACCATCCACAGCGTTTCTTGGAGGAGGAGAAAGGGAGGCTTTCAGAGTCAGAGGGGTGACTACTCCAGTTGCGGAGGTGACAAAACTGCTGTGCGGTATAACGCTTTCACTTAAGTGGGGAGAGTTAACGAAACTCGCCGTGGCCTGTCCCTTTTTCACCTACTAATTCGGACTAAAATAAAGGCGATGACCAGTGCAGAAACAATAGAGATTTTTAAAAAATCAGCAGTCAAAGGTTTAATGCCTCCTTAAATTTTAGGAGGGCCTGCATCGAGTAAGAAATGTTTTCAACCAAATTTTCTCAACTCAAAACTGATCTGAAGTATAAAAATCCCTGCCTGAATTTTATACCATTTCTGTTGATAATTCTGTAATGGCATGAGAGCTAGAGTGGGTAATAAATTGCATTTACAATCAGCCTTGTTCAACTACAAACGTTCAAGAACGTCGGAATTCATTCCTAAGTTTCAGGCTTTTACTTTTGTGATTGATAAGCTTTTAAACTCCAACAAAAGGCGGACACATATACATTGAAGCTAAAAAATATCATAAATAAAAGTAATAAATATTTTATTAATTGCAACAATGATACTGAATACACTATAATATGATAAATGCATAATAAAAACTTTTGTAACATCATTTATTGTACACTTTTCGAGGAAAGACAGAACTTACAAAAGGAGGTCGGTTGGTCACCTTATGATTGAAGCCACTATGATCTTGTGGGTGCGGTTTTAAGATCGAGACCCGAAGATCTGAAATGTATTTTGATCTGGTACGCATGAACTCTGAAAATGAATCTAGGAACGTTCCGTTGAAGGAATCGGAATTCCGAAGTTTGATGTTGCTGGAATAGGTGATATTATCTCCATCTGATTAAGGTTCAAAATTATAGATCCATGATTTAAAAATTAGCGGTTGTGTAACTTCAAAACATGTAGTTAATCTAGCATGTTAATTGAACCAATACTTTTCTTATCCATTCCAAACAGCCTAAAGTACAAAATTTCGTTTCGTTTTGTTTGTTTTTTTGTCACAAATCTAATATTAAAGAAGAAAAGCAAATGAAATTGAGAATAATTTTCTTCGGTTGACTCGTTTGATGCTTTTAAAGATGTAATATTGTAATCGATTTTTTTATTCACTTTCTGATATTGCGCTAGAGTTTTGAAATTTAGTACACTTGGTTGTGAATTTGAGAAAAAAAATTCATCCCAAGATTTAAAAAGTAGAAAATAATTAAAATAGAAAAAATCTGCTGTTTAGTACACAATAAAAGTGAGTTGTTTTTAATGAATAATTTTAATTAAATGTGTTTATGATTCTACAGTGTTGTATTCCGATGCAACCTAAACAAATAGAGTCTTCTTTAGAAAGGTTTTTTAAAAAAAATATTAGTGTTTATGTCATTGAAATATTATACGCGACAAAGAATTTAACCTTAAAGAGAAGTATACGGCCTTATTCACCACGCATGGTTAAACCATGATCAGCGGTCAAATTGGAATTTGCACGAACAAGCGAATGCTGACCGAAATGATAGGCTTGATTTATACCCTAACTGGCGAGTTGGCAAGAAAATCGTTTGGCTCGAAGGCTGAGGATAATTTTAAAAATCGCCAACAATCGAGAAATTGAGATACCATGCCAAAATAGCAACCGCTAGGGTATACATTTGGGCGACGTATTTCGGTCAGCTTTCGCATTATCATGGCAGAACCATCATTTAACCGCTGATCATGGTTTAACCATGGATGGTGAACAAGGCCGTAAGTGCCTATACTGTCCTCGAGTATCGATTACGATTACCTCCGATATCGATTCTCAAAAGATAAAATCGATCTAAATTTAGTCTCAATTGAAAAAAGGAAGCCATATTTCGTCTTCTTCTCTTCGACACTGAATATGACTCAATTTGTTTCGGCAACCGTAATTTTAAACGACCCTCGTTTATCAGCAGAATTATATTTAGCTATTCTCTTCATCATCAAAGAATAAAAGCATCACCCTACACTTTTTTTTCTCAAGATGGCTGGCTTTAATAACTCCGACGATAGCTTTGAAGATTGTGAAGACTACCTTCAGCAAGAAGTGCAACTAACTGAACCGATTCCTCGTGTTCGAAGGCAAGCCTACATTCTTATCGTCGGAGATTCTCGAACAGGAAAATCTATGTTAGCTCGGTCTTTCACGCGATTTCCAAGGACAGCTGCCAAACGATACCATAACATTGCCATTAATCCCGAAAATCGAAGGCATCGAAGGAGGCATAAAAACAGCATCGGCTTGCATTTCTTTTGTGCTCCTTTTAGAAGTGGGGACGATGATTGCTTTCGTAATAAACGGCTGAAACAACACCCTTACAACCTGATCATCTACCTTTTCGACGTGAACCGGCGAGATACTTTCGAAAATGTTTTCAACAAGTGGCACCCTGAAGTACTCGACTACCTGGGAATTCATCGGTTGCCTCCCACTATTTTAGTGGGAAACAAAATCGACTTGAGATCTTCTAGCCTGGATCAAGGACAATTAAATTCTGAAGCAATTTGGGCCGGAGAGGGAATGATGAGTGCCATTAAAGTAGAAGCCGATCATTACATCGAAGTTAATGCCTTAGCCGAGATTAACACTAGAAATCTTTTGGTAAAAATCCTTAGTATGCTAGATATCGACTGGAAACCCGATTTTTAACTTTTAAAGGAACATGGTACTATTAACTCTCTTTTTAACGAAATTGATCTGCAATTGGAAGAAAGATTTTAGTCATCATTGTGTTGCCTTTTTTACTCTGATATTGTTATAATACTTTAAATTTTTGTGATTGCTTTTATAAAATTCATTTCTTTACTATCATTTTGATCCTGTATTTTTTCGAAAAGTAGATTTTGTCATAATTGTAACAAAACTTCATCATAATAATGAGTAAAGACAAGAGCAAAGGAAGCTCGGATAATAAGCAAAAAGTCTTCACCATTAATCGCTTCTTAAAAGAGTCTGGAAAATGTCACATTTTTAGCATTTTAATTCGAAGTTCTGGAAGGCGACTTGCATCGTTTACTTTGCCCTGTTTTAATATTTTATACATCTTTTGTCAAATTATGCTCTTAGAAGAGATAACTGAAAAATCTGTTCAAAACAGAATGTCTAAATGCTATGAATTCTAAACTTAATATTAACTAGTTTTGCATTTTGTCTAACTATTGAACGATTTTATAATGGTTATTGCTTAATGCTAATGTAGTATTAATGCTATGAACTAAAATGTTATACTTTTTATTCGAAAATTGAATAGCCTTATTTTAAAGCATATTTACAATAGTCTTCTTTTCGGAACTTATTAGTGATATTTCAATAGACAGTGGTTGCAAAAGTTCTTATCTAATTACTGCTTACCATTAAAAGTTAATTTCTCATTCAAGATCTTCTCTAAAACAAATTCATCTAAAAAATTGCAATTCTTACGATATTTCTTGCATGACATGTATTTTTGTTTTTTATGTGAAATACGTTTTAAGTGTAATTTTATTTTTAAAAAATATTCTCGAATATTAATATTCCTTGTGTGAAAATTTAAATCTTTTCGGGCAAATGTAAACGTTGAAACAACAATTGAGTTTAAATTGGAAATAAACGATTAATTACTTTTTCAGATTTTAGAATTTTTTTGTGTACTGTTGAAGTATTTAACATATAAATTGAATTGAAAAATCACTTGATCCAGAACGAGTGTAAATCAAATTTGACAAGAAAAAGTTTTTTATATTGCGAGAAAACATCCGTTTAGGGGAGGAATTGCTGATACGTTCCATTATTCTGAAGCGGCATAATTTTGCTAATAATTCTGCATCGTTGTTGCTTTATTTATTTTAGCGTAGATCTTAACCCTCCATCATTGTCATCTTTAAATGGTTACAATGTAACTCGCTGATTTCACATCTGTTCCATGATATATTCAGGCCGCGGTGGCTTAGTGGTAAGGTCCTCGGCTTCGGGGCCACCGGGTTCCAGGTTCGGAACCCTATTCCACTGAAGATCCGTCGTGTATGGGGCCTGTTGCACGCTAAATCATACGTAGTGGCCAAACGTCCTTCCGTTGGTGTGGCGTGGAAGTTTGGAGAGGGGGCAGCTCAGGTGTTGTCCTCGTTAATCTGACCGTGGTTCAAAATTACGAGGTCCGTCCCAAAATAGCCCTCGTGTTGCTTCAAAACGGTACGTTAATATAACTAAACTAAACCATGATATGTTCATCCGGTTTTGATAATTTTTCATTTATAACTATAATAATTAATGGGAATGTAAATGAATATTCAACAAAAATAATAAAATTTCTTTGCTTTAAAAGCAGCTAATAGACGCAAACTGCGTGCGTATAACAATATAAATTATAAGAAATAATACAATATATATTTGGAAGAGCACGAGGCAAAATAACTCCTAAAAATTCGCACAGAAGTCAATTATTAACAATTTTCTTAAAATTCTTACCAAAATTCTTAGAACCGTCTTATTTTTAAAAACAATGTTGTAATCGAAATACAAATTTATGATCATGGAAATAGAATAACAAAAGATTTGAGAAATATTAGAATTGGGCTTTTGACTATTGGTGCTTCATTGTTTTAATGTTGTCACGAAAAATTTAAATGTGTTGATTCATTTTTCTTCGCTTGAAATAAAAGAAAAGATGTTCAGTTTCGCGTTTTGAATAATTTCTCATTTGAATCGATCAAATGGTCTTCATTGTAAAAGCCCTTTATGTAGAACTCGCTCTTATGGGAAAATTGAGGTAAGCAGCATTAACCCTCAAGTATGAATTTATTTAACCTCTTAATTACGGTACACTGCGTATTTGAGACATTTAATTTCAACCATATAAGACTTTATAATTTAACTTGTCAAAGTCGTCCTTTTTTATCTTGTAAATTAATTGCTAGTTTCACGCAATTGCAGATTTAAAAGTGAAATTATGTTTTTCGACATACGAGTCAGAAACATCATTGTTGGCGAAAGGGTTGACCTCTGTTCTTGGCATCGTGAAGCCCGCAATTGCCTAATGATAAACGGGGTAGACCCAGCTTTGACTTCAAAAACAGACCGTCGCAGGCTTCAGACTCAATTCCATCAAAGATCCACTGTGTACTACTTGATTTGGAGAGGGCTTGTGTGTCGTCCCCGTCACTTGACCGCGTTCAAAATTCAGAAATCAGTTCCAAAAAAACCCTTTTTGTTGCTTCTAAAGGGGGCGTTACTATATCTAAAGTAACTAAACAGTCACAACCTGTATTGCTTTCCAAAGTAAATACAAATATTATCATCCCTATTTTGATTATACTTAAATTATGATTTTTATTTAAGTGTTTTTCATAATCCTTACTAATTGCTTTTAAAACGGCACATTGACCTGAAATAGACCACAGAATGTCATAAACAAATTTTATGTCGCTACTATTCACATTTTCGGAGTTCTTGTCACAGATGCGTGTACTTTCTATTTTATATTACAAATTAATGATGATTTCGTTTCTAAAATACATAAAATACACGTACATAAGTGCATAAAGTAATACACACATAAATATATAAACGTATTTTAACTTGTGTCACTTTGAGATTGGCCTAAAGTGAACCACATATAGACTAGAACTAAAAAAATTAATGCTACTTATTCAACAAGAATTTAGTGGCCGCGGTAAGGTGCGGAGGGTTTCCAGGTTCGAAACCCGATTCCATTGAAGATCCGTCGTGTATTGGGCCTGTTGCACGTTAAATCATACGTAGGGGGCCAAACGTTGTGGTGCAGAAGTTTGGAGAGGGGGTGCCAGCTCAGGTGTCGTCCTCGTCATCTGACTGCGGTTCAAAACTACGATGTCCGTCCCAAAATATCCCTAGTCATCTACAAAATGGGACGTTAATATAACTAAACTCAACAAGAATTTCTCGTCAAGTATGAAGGTCACAGTATTCTAGTTACAGTGTGTATACTTGGAGGGTCGAGGGTTTGAAGCCTGACTTTACTAAAGATCGGCCAGGTGTGCGTTAAAAGTATGGAGATGAAACATTTTCCGCTGGTGTGGTGTGAAAGTTTGGACAGGCAGCTTCTCTAACTTTCAAGAAAAAAGTGGAAAAACAGATATCAGCTTTGTCATCTGAACACGGTTCAGAATTAAGCGACTCCGTCCCAAAATAATCCTTATGTAGCTTTAAAACGGGAACTTATTTAAATAAACTAAATTTGGCTGAATGCGAACAAATGATCGTAATTCAAGTTCGTGTTTTGATGAAAATCGCTGTGTGCTAGTACACGATCTACACAAAGATGAACTTAAAATTGAACGATCCTGAATAATTCTGAATGATCCTGAATAGTAATTAATGATGGTTTTGCTTCTGAGATATAAGGTTTTAACCCTCTGATTGCGTATCCCGCGATTTCCGCGGGTTAGAAGCAAATCTATTTCTACTGCATCCTACGATTTTCACAGGCCAGTGTGTTTACTTAGTACTTACAGCTTTGCATATAAATAACTCGCTTGGCTCAACGGTATTGAATACGTTTGCAATCGTTGCATCTAAATAGTGATTTTAGAAGAAATTGCACATTCAGATATTACAAAACTTTTAAATCGCGTCGGTGTAAAATTAAGATGACCCGCATAGAGAAAAGAACTGAAAAATTCAACTGCACGCTGTGCTCATCCAGCAAGAATTTTATGCGAAGATTGGGCGCCGGAGAGTCGCGAGTTCGAGACCCGATTTCACCCAAGATCTGCTTTGTACGCGAGGCCTGATAAACTTGAAATTGAGCGTGGTCAAACGCTGGTGTGGATTTTGAAGACGCACTAATTGTCGCCCTCGTCATCTGACCACGGTTCAAAAGTAAGCAGTCTTTCCCAATATAGCCTTCGTTATCTTCAAAACGTGCAGTTAATCAAATTTCAGGTAGAAATTTTATCTATAATCAGTCAGTTAACATCTTCATTGCCATGTTTTGTTTTGTATTATGTCCTTTAATACAATTTCAGAAACTAAAGATATTCCTCTATGCTGCATTACACTGCAGTCATCAGCTGCAGGATTTTCTGCCGTCGGGTTTCGTGTTTAGATTATTAACTTTGTATTCGTTTAATAATTTACGCTTCACTGAATGCAAAATTGCTTCACAATCGATCAGGCGATAATTCAAGACGATGCATTGCGAATAGTAAAGGTTTAGTTATATTAACGTCTCTTTTTGAAGCAACACGATGGCAATTTTGGGGTGGATCTCCTAATTTTGAACCGCGCACACCAGCGGGAGGACTCGGGTTTCGAACTTGGAATCATCCGGCCCTGAAGCCGAAACCTTACACCTAGATCACTTAGTAAAGAGACGCGCACGCGTTATTCAGTAACCCTATTGTAAAACTGAGTTTCCAAAATAATGAAAATATTTTTAAGCTTTTATTCTTTAATTTTTAGTCCCACATGTTGCTAAATACTGCTTAGTTAAAAAATGTATGCCAGTCATCGCGTCAGTCTTTGGTAGATGAATATTTTCTTCAAAACACTTGTATGGTCATATTTAAAATATTACATCGCTTGCTTGATATACATTGCTTTGAGTAACAGTCGATAATATGATAGAAACAAAATATTAAGCAATCAGCTTAAAACTATCAACATTTATTTACAAATTCTACCATGCATATGCAAATTTTGTAGAAATACGCAGCTGTCAACACTAAACCCGTGATTTCAGTTCCGATTCCACTGTTTAACCTCTTCTTGGATGGATTTTTTTTTCGAATTTCCGACAATAAAAGTATTTTTTTATTGAAAAAATACAAGATTATTATGTTTTCCACTCAAGGCGGGAAATCTCCCCTCGAATAAATGAAAAAGTAGGACTATTTGCGCCATCTCTTAACAATATTCAAAAATACAAAAAAAAATCGCGGAATATAACAAGATGTGTAAGTAGCGACGAATTCACTTTTAACGATGCAATTTTTCTCTTGCGACGCCAACGGTAGGGCACAAAAAAAGCCGAACGTATGACGCCGACTAAGAAGGGGTTAACACAGTGTTTCTCAACCTTTCAGTATTTGCGACCAATTTTCAATCATAATTTTCCCCGTCATACAATAATAATGTATTTTTGATATTTTGACACTAAAGCTACATTACGTCCTTAATTACAAACTTTACAAATTACGAAAAAATAAGTAAATTCATTGATGTTTGGACAACACCGATCCGCTGCACTGAAAAAAGTAAACAAGAGCATTTTGTATGCTATTACCATTTTCAACATACTACCTTTGCGAAACCGGATATTCTGCGGTGACTGCTTTTGAAGACAAAATATAGATCTCAGCTAAATATAGAGAAAGAGCTCAGAGTGTCTATTTCTAATATTAAACTTTCATTCGAAAAACTTTGCTCTACAAGACCAGGCCCAAGAGAGTCACTAATAATTATTAAACTTGTTTCTAATTTATTATTGATAAGTTAATTATTAAATACATTGTGCAGTACTGATACAATCCTATTTATAAGTGTACTAGCTGTTACCCGCGACTTCGTGCGCGAAGAATTTGAATTATTCTTTTTTTTTAATTCACGAATGTAAATGTTTTGTTGCATTGTGAAAGGGGAAAGGAAAAGTTATGACGGTTGATAATACTTAATTGGACGGCTGACAGGAGTGTACTGTACATGTATGCTGATATAGTTATGTAAATTGTTTATCTATTCTAATATACTTTTGTATACCACATTATTTGCACGGATGTAGAGGTTGTGTTGGCTGGACACACGTGAACACGCAACATATAGTTGCCCATGCGAAAAATATGGTTTTTCCAAATGTATATCTGCCACTTTCAGTATCTGGCCCTGAGCCTGGCAAATGACATTTTTAAAGGGATTTGTTGCCTTCTGAACTGAGAAGAAAAATCCTTCGGCATTATCGGAAGTCGTGGAATTAAAATACTCTCTCTTCTCCCTATATCAGTCATAACAGTAGCTTTCATGAAGTTTGGACCTTGGTGTGTAATTTGCGACCGTGTGCCATTGCGCAGTCTCGGTATATCGAGGTTACGTATTAGGAGTACTGGCACACCGACTATCATTCTAGGCTTGTCGGAAGGTGCCCCTGACAATTCTAAGATCTTGAAGAGCTCTACAGAATATGATGCTCCTTGGTAATGCCCATTACCGTATCTACAGAAGGATATTTTGTAATATCTCACTGTGAAAATTAAACAAAACATCGAGAGAATAATTCACTAACGTCATTGGATCACTTTGTAACCTTATTAAAAGCTGTAAATGCTACCACAACAGGAAACCGGAAGTGTAAAGTCTCCTTTGTTGTTTATGGTCAAAGAAAGAAATATTTTCTTTTATTAATTTTAACACTGGCAAAATCCCGCGCGCAAAACAGTAATTCGGCTTGAATTTATTTCTATAAGAATAAAAAGTATTGTTAGAAATTACGTTAAAAAATATTTTTAAACCTTTATAGCAATCGGAGAAAATATTTCATCGCAATGGCATTAATAGCATTAAAAAGATCATTTTCAGGTCTTTAAATTTTTTCTGGCATAAAAATAATTGTTGTCTAATAAAGATTTCAGAAGTTATTGGCAAAAAACGTCTAAGCATTAGGCTTAAAAGCGGCTAATGTTCGTTATTTAATTAAATATCTTAAGAACTAATTAACTCTGAAAGTTGAAAATAACACCTTTGACCTAAAACTATGCTCTAGATTGCCGTGTGTAAATTTCACGTCGCTACCATTCACCGTTTAGGAGGAGTACTTGTGACCGACCGATCGACCGACAGACAGACTGATACATGTAAATTCGGCCTTATTTTATGGATACTTATAAATGTAAGAAAAATTTTCAGAAATAAAGGCAAATTAGTTCAAAGTCTAACCATTTCTTAGCAACTGAGTAGCTATAAATTTGCGTTATTTCAAAATCGTCTGCACGTAAAATTTAAAAAAATAATAAAAATTGAATGAAAAATGTCACAGAAATAAAATTGGTATCATTGAAAAGGTAAAATGTTTATCTTTAAGATGGTATAAAAATAATGTGTATCGAACAATTTGTTCGGAAGTTACAGCGGAAAAAAGGATTACGTGATAATTGATTTTAAAAATAATTTATTCCACATGTTTTCGCATTCCTAAAGGATCACGTGACAGCTGATTGAAAAATAAAAATTTTCATCGCGAATCGCGGAGTCAATGGGCTTTCTTTGTTAACTAATTTTAATCAGTAGTCAAAAATAATTAATTTAACATGATTTCACATAGCCTATGTCCGTTCTTGGGTTTGAAGCTACAACTCTGCCAATTTTCATCCAAATCGGTTTTGTGGTTTGTTCGTGAAAGCTTAACAAACAGACAGACAGACAGACAGACACACTTTCGCATTTATTATATTATTAAGGATTACATCAATGTAAATGGGTATTTTGTTTTTTATTATGTCAGAATGTATTTTGGGTTACTTTCCTTTCAGTAAATTATTCAATTCTTTTAACAATATTTTCTTTTAGATATGCTTGCGCGCCCCATTTAGTGGTATCACGCCCCACAGGTTGAGAATAGCTGGATTAACATACGACAGTCCGTCGAAAAAGTATCCGAACGCTGCGCGTTACTCAGGAGCTGATTATCGCACATTAAACCTGAAAGCCCCTGTGGTCTAGTGGTAAGCTCTCGGGTTTGGGGCCGGAGGGTTCCAGGTTCGAAACCCGATTCCACTGAAGATCCGTCATGTATGGGGCCCGTTGCGCGCTAAATCATATGTACTGGCCAAATGTCCTCCCGTTGGTGTGGCATGGTAGTTTGGAAAGGGGGTACCAGCTCGGGTGTTGTCCTCGTTATCTGATCGTGGTTCAAAAGTACGAGGTCCGTCCCAAAACAGCCCTCGTGTTGCTTCAAAACGGGACATTAATATCACTAAACCAAACCACATTAAACCTTCCAGCAGGTGTGCGTATATAGAAGATATTTATATCATTCTTATATAAATTTAAATGCAGTTTTTATTTATATAATCTGTGTTTAGTATGGAGGAATAAATTCAAATTACATGAGTAAAAGTTGCATTGATTTTTGTAAAAAACACGATATATATATATAATACTATGCACGATGTAAGTATCTCCGACATACGTGCGTCTGCTGCAAGAATAAAACCAAAACTTTCTATCGTCCTAGAAAAAAAATGTATTTAATATTTGTTTATGCTAGGGGTCATCTTCATATTAATATTCGTTCTAACTCGATTTTTCAAATGCAACAACTGATTTAGTATGTGATTTCAAATTCTCCAGATTAAATTAGCTCGAATGCATATAACATTTTGCCATTTTAAAGAAAGCGGATGACGAATTATGGGCAGTTGAAATATAGACTTCCTATTGTTAAATGAAGGTTGCCGTTTTTTCGGCATATTTTAAGATACATGGGATAGATTGATTACAATAATTCTCCTTTTACCTTAAACTGTTACATAATATAAATCAAGAATATGCATTTTTCAAATATGAACTAATATTTTATAATTTTTATTACTTATTAAATTTTTATCATAAAAATAATTTAATAGAAACACATAAAAATTTTGAGGCCTTTTTAAAAGCAATAGCTAAAACACCGCTGTGCAAAATTTCGACCATTTAAATTCAGTAATCCCGAAGATATACAGCTAAATTCTGAGTTAGGAATACATAACATAACACCACTCCATGCCCCTGCAACTATAACCATATGGTTATTTAAGCAGTGACGTGGTCATGAAGTGGAAGAGAAATCACAACACCCGAAGGGGTGACCTCTCTTAAAACTTGACATTTCTCTATACCGCTGCCTAATTGAAAACGCAACAAGTCTACAAACATTTACAGGAGCAAAGGAAGGATTGCTATTGTGCTATACATTAAAAAAATATTTTGGAAACATGGGAAAATAAAACCTTGAAAAACACAATATTACACAGTTATACATGAAATAGCTAGAAAATAATAAAAACAAAAATGCAATGGAAAGACTGTACGAAGAAAAAAATACATTAAAAAAACAGAAAATGAAAGGAAAAAGATGAAAAACAAATTAATACAGTAATAAAAATAACATAAAAATGTACACAAGAACAGAGAGATGGGCCGCACAGTATTTTAAAACGTTTGATTTTGAAGAGCAATTGGCTGATGGAACTCTATTTGAAGGAGAAACACGGAGGATCTTGGAAGAAAGTCCTGAAAGAACGACAAAGCTGTTCTGAATTCATTAGGGGATGATGGGCTGAAGAGGAGGCGAAGTTGAATGTTGAACTGGTGAAACGGGACTTTCCATCTCCAAAGGAAAGGATGGAGTGATGAAGACGCATGGAGGAAAGTTGAAGTTTGGTTGGATTTAATTTCCCTCATCGCTGGAGGAAGAGGTTGTTCGGTTGCTGAAGTTGCTAATTAAAAAAAGGTTTGCCAAGAATGTGGGAATGGGACGAAAGCATTGGACTCAACTGAGAAGACTATTGAAGGAACGAAAAAAAACAATTAATTGGGATCTGGACGGAAAAGACTGGTTTCTCTTTGGAGAAAGTGGAGCAAATTATGTATCTTCCTTCTTGACGTTGAATTGTTGGCTACTCTTCGGAACCATATTGGCTGATGTTGTTGGCTGGGTGGTGCCATATGGTAGGAGGTTGTGAGGAGGCAAACCGTAGCATAATGGATAGGTGTGCCGATTTCCCCACAAAAACAGAAAGAGGTTTCGGCAAGGTTGAATCTATGGAGAAACGAAGGGAAAGGCCCATGTCCTGTGAAAAATAAAACTTCGTTGAGTGTCTAGTTGATTGGATGCAAGCTAACTTTGGGAATTATGTTGTGAATGAGCCTCCCAGTATCTCCATCATCCCAAGCCATTTGCCAGGTGGCCAACATCTTCTGTCTTAAGAATGTTTTGATAAAAGATTTTGGTAACTCGAGTGGTGTTTCAGGAAAGTTTTCCGTTTCTGCTGCCTCCTTAGCCAGTCTGTCTGCTTCTTCGTTCCCTATGAAACCAGCATGGGCTTTGATCCACGACACTCTGATGTGAGGATGACTATGGAGTAACTTGAAGATTTTCCGGGCAATTGAATTGTGACTCTTTGGGTTTACTGCTGAATTGATGCTGGCTTGGTTGTCTACTAGAATAGACAGTTGTTGAGTTGGGAGGGAAACGGCGTACTTTCTTTGTTTTGTCTTTGCTCTAGCAACCACGACATATAGTGGTGTGTTCCATTGTTTGATGAAAATGCATTAGCCATTATTTGTCATTTTCGCGACGTTTTAGATTTTAGCAAATGGGAGTATCTGATACGATACTTTCTTAACGGGCTATACCAGATTCGAAGTACTTTAGAGATTACAATGATTCGAATCCGCGTGAAACATACACAAGTTCTGGCTCAAATCCAATCTGTACATCTCTTCTTTTAAGGCCGTGTGCATATGGGCGAGATTTTGTTGCATGACTATTTCGACTCTCCTATGAAGTCTATACGATTCTACGAGGGTCCGCACATGCAGCGACGAAACACATTTCCATGACAAAAAAAATATTCCTTATTTTTGTTCTCTCTACCATACTTCTAAGTTTTGCCAGGTATTTTTCGGCTACCCTCTATAAATTGGTAGTTGGTTCTGGAATCTACATCTGTGCCTAACTCACAGTTATCATTAAATTTCAATGAACTGATTCTTAAAAGTCATCATTAAAACAGAACAAGATGTTCACCGTCTGATATCTCTCTTGTAGGTTTGCCACGGCTTTCTCATACTACGGAATAGCCCTTGTCAGCCCCATTATCATTCAAGAAGGATCGCTGTCGGCAAGTAAGAAGACATAATTATTATCATTATTGATAACTATTTAAGTTATTTAATTGCTCAATATTTTTGTACAAAAAAGTAAATAAAAACAAATTCAATAAATGATATCTACTGAAATTAAATTGAAGCCTCGTTTACGCAGTAAGCAGCGCATTAGTCTCATAACCTATTGGGCTTAAATACAGGGTGATCATAAATTATTGGACCCATTTCAAAAATTAATTTTAGAAAACTAATAATGTTACAACTACGGGGTTTTTTTTAATGAGAGCGCATTTAATTTTTTTTTTCAGATAGGTAACGCGGCGTTTCAGCTGTCGTAAATTATTGGACCTCCCATTTTTGAGAGCCATTATCTGCGAAATTATTAAAGCTAAAAGAAAAATAAAAGCATGTATTTGTAGGGAAGTTTACGCTCTTTGATTTGTTAAATCAATTGTAATTCGAAAACTGAATAGATTTCGAGATATTCAAGAAAAACTTTAAAATAAGAAAACGAGCATCGGCATCTGCTGATCGGTAACCATTGTGTATGGGAATCTCCCTCTGTAGCAAATTTAGAACGTAGTAACGGTAAGCAACTAATCTGGAAAAAAATTCTCTCCCGTATTAAAAAAACGCATTTGTAACATTATTAGTCTTTTTATTAATTTTTGAAATGGATTCAATAATTTATGACCATCCTGTATTACTAGATTCAATATACCGTAGTCGTCGCTTGTAGTGATCACGGATGTAACGATTAATCAGTTGCACTGATAAAAATAGCATGGAACGGATGCCCCGTATCTAAACAGATAGAAAATCCGCCGGCTCTAGTGGTCAACAGTCCTTTTGTAGTGAGCGGTTTCGATGAGATGAAGCCACAAAACATGAGAACAATGACGATGAAGAGGGACCACAATAGAAACCACCATCAGTCCAAGAATCTTTTCAGTCCCTTCTAACTTTAAAAAGATCAGCCCAATACAGCGCTGAATCTTTTGATTATTCATCTGAATGATTTATCCAATGAATTCTTGAAGGAAAAAAAAAAGGAGTCACTCGAAATCCAAAATGTTTTTAAGAAATCTTAAAAATTAAATGTTCAAGATTTTTTTCAATTCTGTACTTGTATCGAGTTTCTTTTTCTATTTTAAACTAATAAGTACAAACTAACAATGTAGTACGGTCTGTTTTTCTGCTATTCCTGTATGCCTATAGATTTGTATCAATTTTAAGACACTTTGAATGTACTGATCATTCCGATGTAGTGATCACTTTGGCTTTGACTCAAAAGTGATCACAACAAGAAGCGTCCACAGTATTAGGAATTTTGTGTGATTGACGTTTCGCAATGATTTTTTGTAATTTTCACTATTGAATTGAAGTAATGTATTTCGGTATGATTCTTGGATAAAAACCCATTTTGCTCATCCTAGCTTTTTCATAACCTAAATATAAGGTGTGCCCAAATGAAAAGGAGACTACAGTTATATGTAAAGAAATTTTAATAACAATATTCTAATTGCAGTTCATGTGGAACAATACAAATCTAACTAATCGCCATTGACATTGATACACTGATCCCAGCGCGTAGGAAGGGAGTGGATGGCTTCAATGCAGAAACTCCTCGGTTGCTGAAGGACCCAGTTCCCATCTCGCCGTCTTCTGATTCTCTGACAGATTCTTGGGCACCCACTGTGCACAAACTTTGCCATAACCAAGCTTTTTGTGGATTATGTGATGCACAGTTCCTTTGCTTATCTATAGTTCAACAGCAATTTCGCGTGTGGTGATCCGACTATTCAGCCGTATAAGCTCATCCACAACCGAAATCGTGGCACTGTTAGTCACAACGTGCGCCTGCCCAGGGCGTGGCAAGACAATGATGTTTACTCGTCCCGCCTCTTTACGCTGATACCACCGGAATATGGTGCACCATGCGAGACACTGATATCCGTACACCTCTTTCATCCAGCGTTAAATTTGTGAAAGATGCTCCCCTTCTGCGCGAAGAAATTGGATAACTGCTGTTTGGGCTGATCTGGAGGAATCCATCATGCCACGAACTGTTGAAATAACTCTCTAGAAATGAGGATATTGATAAGAAGCCGTTATTTTCTCAGGTGCAACTGGAAATACCACCACGCCATCTATCGGTTAGCACATAAGTTCACTGGGATTTGATACAACGCCGATACAGCTAAGGTCTCCTTTTCATTTGCGCACACCTTATAGAATAGTTCTGAAATTTTCTAAATGATCAGATTTGCATAAACTGTGTTAATATTACGTCGTCTTTTTAAGGACAGGAAATGCTTACATACTTGATCCTGCAATTGCTCTTGGTCTTTCCGTTCAACTGGGTATTGTAAGATAGTAGGATAATTGTTTTGATAGTTCATCGCGAATCTAGGCTATTTTATCAAATAATTTAATTAAAGCAGTTGTGCTCCAAGATATATTTTATTTTGAGATCATTATGTAGCCGTCGTGCAGATCAAAGAGTATCTACAACTTAGTTAGATGTTTATTTCGGAAATTTTCCGATTTGTAATTTTCTAAGCTATATATTGATGTTGAGAACATAATGATGTACAGTATATCAGGAGTAGCCTGATAATTCACTTGTAGGACAAAATTCTGTGTCTGATCGGTAGCTTTTAATACTCGTCGTTGAGGATTTGGAAAGAAAAGATTTTGAACAATCATTGGGGATTTTTCAGCCTCTCGGGCTCTTAATATAAGTATTAGAATAATACAAAAATAAGTATTAGACTATTCAGTTTATTATCATTTCATTTCTCACCTTTTGATGAAAATGATTTGCATTATCTTCCTTTAATTTAAAAGATTAATATGTTGTGATTTGACGTACATGTGTCATTATTTCTCCTTTTTCCTATTGTAATATGTGCTTCAAAAGAAGCCCTCATAACTATAAATTGCCGTTTATAAACCAGAATTCTCAGTGGAAAATGCGAGAGATAATGTGAGTCGTTAGTTGTCTATTTTCAGCTTGAATGATTTATACAGAACCGAAGATATGCATCCATTATTTCTTGAAAATTAGTAAGAAATGTCCGAAGCAGCAAATGTATCTGTTATTACTTATGTACCCACGGAGACAAAATATGCAGATATGTCTAGAACACAGTCCAGTGTTTTCCAGATTTTTTAAGTATAAAAATCAAACGTTTCTTCAATACTTTGCAAAGCAGTTAAAAAATCGAGTAAATTGTTTGGACCCCTTTCTCATAAAAAAACCCAAAACTTTCTAAATTGAAATGTTTTATACAACTTTAAACTGATGAAACTAGAAAATTGTATATTTCATTCCATAAAATAACTAAGTGCATCAAGTTTTAAATAATTGAAATTTTTTAAAAAATCGCATGTACAAAAAATGTGTCAAATGTAAAAAAATTACGTTTTATAAACCTGTCTTTTTTTCGTAAACATTGTACGCGAGATTATTGATGGGTATAAATGCGTTCAAATATTCGAAATAGCAGTTTTTCCTTTAAAAAATCGAACGATTCATTTTCCTCCAGCAAAAAAATTTTATAAAACTTTTGTCAGCTTCTGTTCTCCAAAAAAATCTCTATTTTTAACGCATACGTTATGCCATAAATAATGCATCTTGCAATAATAAATATTACTCACTATCATTCATTATTTTATTATTTCAATTAAAAAATAAAAGACATAGAAAGATATCGCACAATTTAACATTTTAGTTTATTCATATCTGCTATTAAAATCTATACTTATAGAAGACAATGTTTGTGTGCGTGCGTGCAATGTCCAGACAAATCTATCGCACTTACAGCCTTGAAATTTGTCACACAGGTAGTCTTAATGGTGACTCAATGCACCTCGAAACTGGAATTTTAAAATTTAAACTAAAAAAATTTTTTATTTAATATTTTGTGTTGTTTTGGGTGTTTCTTGCTCTAATTTCTCAATAAAATCAGTTTTGATAATCGTACGAAGAAAAATAGATACACCATCGGAAAGAACAAACAACTTTCTTTCTAAATGAAGTTAGTTTTGAATTTCTAACGTGATTTACTGAATTTTGAGAAATTTTTGAAAAATAGTCATATTTTTATGTTTAATTTTTCATTTGGATTTCTTAAAATCCTTGCATCCGCCGTTCTAATAACGCTATCCATTTTTTTTTTTCATCTTATAACTGGAACATTTTGGTCGAATTTAAAACAAGAACCGTTAAAATACCTTTTTCCGTTTTTTTTTTTTTTTTAAAATTATTTTTTCTCTGATGAGTTCAAACAGTTTTTTTGCTATCGAGCTTCTCAGCGGGACAATCACCGGTACTACATTCTACGTTCCCAGAATGCATTGTTGCAATTTCATTGGCTGGCGACGAAGAACGCAGGGGACGTCATAACCTTTAACTGAATGACTCAATAATTATTTTCGGCAGCGTCTTAACATGTTTATTTGTCTCTCAAATTTCGTTTGCTGTCTAATAATGATTTTCACGTTGAAATTTTTGTAATATTGTTTTGGATTAACATACTCGGTTCTGTTTTCCGAAAAATCAAATAATGTGTATCTTCTGTTTTTATTTTGTTTTCAAAACTTTTTGTGTCATTGTGGGCGTGTTTTTTCATTTTGTTGAAGTCCTGATTCCAAGGGCAAAGCCATGCGCGTATTGCTAGTTTGTGGGGGGAAAAAAGTAGGGCGTGAATGAAGTTTTTCAGTTATTTATTGTTCCTATTAGAATAAAAATGAAAATTTCTGAAATCTTGACCTCAAAAATAGTCTTCATGAAAACGAACAGAATCGTGAATATGTTTATAAAATGGCTGGGAAAATAAAAAACTGAATTCCGCTGAATCAGCAAACAACCGATACGCCAACCACTAAATCGCATTTAAAAAATTGAAAGACAGCCAGGACATGTTTCTAGATAGAATTTAATTTATTTTTTCCCATTTGAAGTTATGAACAACCCAAACGAGACACATTTCGGAGATATGCAAAATGTCATGCCCTGCACAGAATTCACGAGTGAAAACTTCATCGATCTTCTGTGGACCAGCGCCGCAGAGTTTCCAGGTAAATATAATAATTCATTTTTTCCTTTCATTTCAAAATTTCTGTTTAACTCTGGATCATGTGGATTAAGTTTGACTTTGCGCTTGACATTAAAAATAATTATTTTAATTGAAAATTTATTGGCCAACGAACGCATTCTTTCGGATTATGGAAATAGTTTTCACGATATTCGTATTTAATTACACAATGAGAAATCAAGAAATATTACATTTTTTGGAAAACAGTTGTTGTCACAAAATATTGCAGGAAAAATTTTACTGCTCTTTACTTTCTCGTATACGAAGTATTGCAATCTTCAAAATATTCGATCTCTAGATTTTGATGAATTTAGATATCATCGACCTCTCCGAATCCGAAAAAATTACTCTGTAAAACCAAAACGCTGAGTTTACTTTTCTATGTACTGAATGAATGAATGAAAACCCGCAGCCAAAAGTCGCAGGAGTTTAGATCGGGTGAACTTTCTAGTCAAGACGTTTGGAATGATCAGCTTATCACTGTGTTGTCCGAAAAGCTTTGTCTCAGAAGGTTTTGAATAGGTTAAGCGACGGGATGTGGTACCCAATCTTGCATAAAGGCGGTGGAATCCACAAAATTTCTCTGTTGCATCAAGGGATAAAAAAAAATCGAATCATAGTTGCATATCGCAAGCCATTTACAGAGCATATAACAGATCCTGAAGCAGCATTCTCTTTAAAGAAGAAAGGCCCAGTTATGAATAAAGTAGTGAAGCCGCACAAATCGTAAATTTTGATCCTAGCAAAAAGGGCTGGATAAAAGTGGAAGTTTTCATAGGCCCAGATCCGGCAATTACTCTTCTGTGCAATGCCATACAGATAGAAATGAGCCTCATCAACTCACAAATCTGTCAAGGCCAAGAATAATCTACCTTCATCCATGCAAAAAACATTAAAAAAACAATTTTTGAGTTTCTTTTATCACCAGAGAATAATTCGTGCTTGCGACATATCTTATATGGGTAACATTTTAAAACATTACGCAAGATATTCCACTTTGTTGGAAAAAGAATGTTCAAATCCCGAAATATTGCATTTGAATTGTTACTTGTTCAAGAAATGCAATCGCAGTTTTTTTTAGCTGTCTGCATTCCAGTTGGTTTGCTATCCCATCCAAGTTTCAATTCAAAAATTCCACTCTTCAAAACATAAAAATCTTGTGGAATCGGGTTTCGAAATTGGAACCCTCCGGCTCTGAACAGAGATCGCGGCCACTTTATTTCTCTGGTAAAAGAGTTTAACGAGTACCTCTCGCTCTGATAAAATTAGTATCATTGTCACTAAAAGTGTAGTAATAAAAATTGGCTTCATACGCTCGTTATATAGGCAAAAAAATTTCAAATAATACCAGTTTTATGCAAATTATAGCGGAGCAGTGCCATTTTGCCCCTATAAGCGAAAATAGGAACTATTTTTTTATTTCTGAAATCGAAACCGATTCAGGAGAGTATACGGTTGTGATCCAACCCCTAGTTTTGTAGAATAGATATGTAAACACCCCCTGTTTAGTTTAGATTACTCTGTATTTTGAGTTATAATGAGTGCAGGTTCTAATTATGTCTATCATCATGACGGGAAGGTATTTAGGACAATTGATAAAGCAAAAATTCGTCTTCAAAATTAAAACTCCTTATTCCAACCAAATTTCTTTTAATACTTCATTCTATATTATTTTTAACAACTACTTTTTGTTGCCATTCTGGGAAAAATAAATTTAACAATAGGCAAAAATAATAATATATAAATAGGTGCTACAATTTTACAAAATTTTCTGCTACTGATGCTGCATTAAATTTTAACTAAAACAATGATAATAATATATAGAGAGATGACTTTACAAAATGATCTGCAATTGATACTACATTAAATTTAAATAAAACTAAGATAATATTATATACATAGAGGTGATACAAGTACAGGTGTCTATCAATAAATTATTTTAACTAATTGATAAGTTGCCGATAAGGCTTTTTATATTTCTGTAAAAAAAGCTAAATCGGTTGTTATCATTCTGAACAATATATTAAAGTTGGAATAACTTTTAGTCATCTTGAATTAACCCTTTAAAGGGTCATATTTTTCTATTAGTAGTATAATAAAATAATTTTGGGATTGAAATTAATTTAAGAAAAGAAATTCATTTAGCTTATTGGATGTCATAATTTTTGTTGATTAATTTTATTAATTAATAATTAATTACCAAGTCAAGGCACTTCGTTATGGTTTGAGATAAGAATATAGAACATCCAGGTTTTTGTTTCATCGAAAAATCAGGCTAGAACTTACGCCAGCCTTAAAAAATGCATTTAAAAATCCATGAATTTGGTGGTAAGTATACTTACCATGGCCTTACAATGGGTTAAAAAAATATTGATGCCTTGATCACTGATCTATAATATCTTTACGTGCTTCGTCGTTCTTGTCGTTAAAATTTCAGAATTATGATATTGTTTGCATGATAAATTGACATTTTCCCTTTACTTCATGTATCGTATCAGATCAATTCCTAATCACTACAGCAAACAATCAATTTCTTAAATAAACAGTTCTTCACAACCACAAAAGGTGAAATATTCAAACAAATAATTATTCGCACGTAATCATTTTCACTTTCAGGTCTGATACTCTTCACGATATTGGTAGAGAGATGCAACCGTAAAGTCCTTCTCAGCACCACGTGCATCATCGGCAGTGTTCTCGTCATGCTTCTTTTGCTGAATACACAGTAAGAATTTTTTATTTCAAATATTAATTGTCCGCTGATAGACACAAACTACAGTTGCGCGTCACATCATTTTGAATCCAGAAAGGAATTTAAAGTTTGGGCTCATGTAACAGTATCAACCTTATAAGTTAGTATTAAACAACATAACTTTACATACTTTTATTTAACTTCACCATATTGGTAAAGAAGTGCAACCGTAAATAAAGTCCTTCTCAGCACCAAGTGCGTCATCGGCAGTGTTCTCGTCATGCTTCTTTTGCTGAATACACAGCAAGAATTTTTTATTTCAAATATTAATTGTCTGCTTATAGACACAAACTGCTGCAGTTGCGAGTCACATCATTATTTACATCATTATCATCACATCAGCGAGTCTGCTGAATCCATAAACAAATTGAAAATTTAGTCCCATGTAACAGTATCAACCCTTTTTATTCGTGCCATTCTTACATATACAGAGATTGAGAACTCATGGGACAAAAACTTGAACGGTTGAGAGTGCAACTACAACGAAAATTTTTACACACCTTTTTTAACTTTACTTGTTTTATGTTTGTAAAAATGGAATTTTGTATAGGAATTTTAGCTCACTTATTGATGGACTTGTGTTTTAGCATTGTGTGTAATTATATGTTATCGATGACAGTACATTATCTTAATATTTTCAGAGCTTAATTTTTCATTTAAATGCTGAAGTGTACTAAGTTCCTTACGCGTGATGCCACTGGTATTGAATTTCAGAAACAGTTGATCTCAAATTATGTGTTTATTAATATTTTTAATAAAAATACCTTTCAAAAACACTCTTTATTAGTGTATTAAAAAGCAGAAATATTTTAATTATTTTTAATACTTAGACTTTAATTTATAATTATGAATATTATGGAATCCCGAAATTGATTACTTCTCAAATTTACTACCAGGTCGTATGGAATTTCATTAAATTTGTCAATTAATTAATAATTAATTCCTGAAAATATTAAAATAGTATAATGTCATCAAGAACAAATAAGTATGTTAAATTTCAAAACTCTAGCATATATCAGGAAGTGAGAAAAATCGATTATAAAATTCCATCTTTACAAACATGAAACAAATCACGTTAAATAAAAGTGTATAAAAATTATTTTGTACTAACCGCCTTCGGCGACCGGCTTGTTTGCCTGGAATATAATTTCAATTGAATCTTAAATAATTTTATATTCATGTTTTCCTTAACAACGTAAGCAGATCGTAGTAAATATTTAACCCATGTTCATTTAGAGACCTTGCACCTGTTCTGTTCATTGTCTTCATAAATGTCCCTAATGGAATCAAATAACTAACCATGTCATGTAAAATCTAATTGCAAGTTCTAAGCAACACTTATTCCTCGTGCAAAATATTGCACGAGGAATAAGAAACATTTGATTTCAACATTAAAATGGCGCAACACATTTTATGGTCAGCGGCATATTTCCTGAATTAAAACATACTGAAAAAAGAATGAAAACATAGCAGTCATAATCATTCAGCTTACTGGACATATTTCTTCATATACCTAATATCTCAGAGACCTTGGTTTACAGATTCCACAGAAATATTGATGAAATAAAATATGAAAGCAAAATGTATATTAGAATATTTGTATATTTTAACAACGAAAAGAAACACGCAATTAAATATTTGTTTAAACAATGAAAACGGTTTGAAATGCGTTGCAATAATGAAAAGTATTGTTGTAACTTATGCCAAAGAATATTTTTAAAAGGTTCTTAAAATTAGAGAAAAATTGTATGGAAACTTAATTGATATCATTAAAAAGGTAATTTTTTGCACTTTCAGATGGCGTAAAAATGATTTTTGTTCAGTAGTATTTTCAAAGGTTATTAAGGAAAAATGCAAAAGTTTCTCTTAATTTTTAATTAATTAAATTTCTAATTAAAATTTCAAAAAACTGGCTCCAAGGTGCACATTCCTACCTTTCAAAGAATGTCCGTGCCAAATTTCATAGCTCTAGGTCCAGTGACACACACACAGATAGGAATATATGGGCGAGAAACATCGAGACACAAAGATAAAAAAGTGATAATCAACAAATGCATTATAAAATTTAACATTATTCTTCATTGCTTTTTTTTCCTTTACAAACTCTGAATTTGTTCATTGTTGGAATTTTTCCAAATTTATAGTCAGTTTTTGCGAAAATTAATAATCAAAATTATCTCCTTCTAAGTATGTGAGTGCATGAGAACAGGCTGATGGTGCTTTGAAAATTATCCTTTTAGTATATTTGTAATATTCACAGGAAATGAATTCTTTTTCAGGAATATTATCACCTTGTCAATTCTTTTCGCTGCGAGAGGAATTCTGCTAGCGGATTTTCAGTTGATTTTTGTGGTCACATCAGAGGTAAGAATATCCATTTTCCCCCCGACTCTTAAGGGCAAAATTATTTGCTGACACAAATAAACAATGAGGTGATGATTGTGTTGCAGTCTGTTTAAAACAGAAAAATGATGAACTTTTCATACATATGGCTTATTTACAAGTATATTATCATATCTAAAGCAGAGAGATAGTTTGAACGCATTTTTCGGTTAGTCTTTACAGTAGGACATAATACCCTACAGTCCGAAACTACAGTGAATTGATCTTATAGGTTTTAAGTTTTATGAAGAAAAAGCATTTTAAGAAACAGAAAAACATTATACATTGAGCAAAATATTTTCTACATCAAAATTGTAATAATTTAAGCAGCTTATAATTAAAACAATTTCCTACAAATCGTTGATGCAGGGTGATTCAAAATAACTGTTCAGTAATTTGCAGGAAAGTCAGTCTTACACTGATAGATCAATTTTACAAAGAATCATATGGTCGCAAAAGCAACGGACGATTGCTACAAGGGGCGCTGTGGCTGGGAAAGTAACAAAAACAACAGGTCACCAGATGTTGCATGATACCATGCTACCACCTGCCGGAAAGTAAGTCTGGTAACAGCCCCTCTGGAATATCCGATAAGTTCTTCCATCGAGCCTTGTTTGCAGCAGGTATGAGCAGTGTAAACAGTGTTCCATAATGCTTGCCCCAAATTTGATAATAAAGTGTTGTTATGCACTATGTCTCTTTGCTGCGCGTGTGTTTTCAAAGCCAGAAGGTCCAGGTTGTGCACAATGACCACACTGTTCCTTCAAGATGCTATGGCAACTTGGTCCATAGTAATCCCTAAAAGGGAAATTATTAGCGTGCACTCTACCTATCCGATGGGGAATTCTTGTCAGATTTAGGAACCTACCCTCGGGCAGATGTAGATTTTAATCTGGCCTCCAACCATGTATATGTTTTTTTTTTCCATTTTAATATGCTTTGTTGTTGTGGTGTTTAGTGCGTGGGTTGCAAATAAACCATAAAAGGACAAAATGGATCATTATTGAAATTGAATATAAAACCACACAATGAGAAATCATCACAAATGTTGTTTCGACCATGAAAAGATAGACTTTAAAAATCAGTCTGCGATATTGCCTATTACTTCAATACCACAGCGATTCCTCTATTGAAGATCCCTCTTGAAAATTATTGAAGAACTGTTTTGAATCACTCTGTATAAATATTAGCTTGTAAAAGGTAAAAGAGTAAGTTCACGGCGCGTGTGTAGGATCATAAATACATTTAACTTCTCAAACATCTATTAGTGCTTACATTATGCATAATATTACAGGTTTTCCTCGTTATATAATAAAGACAAAAAAAATGAATTGTAATTAATTTGTGGGAGGTAAATGTCTTTCTCAGCCATTTATAGACATACGTTTTAAATTTCATAACTTTCTAACGAATAATAACATCAATAAATAGCTTTGATTAGGTGAACTTTAAACTTGTATGCCCTGTAAGTGCTTACAATGATAAGGTATCTTCAAACATAGAAATAATCTCATACATAAACACTTCGATATTTTTAAAATTGTCTGGCAAGAATGTAAAGTAAGGCGCCACAACTTCTCTAAAATATATCTTCAAAACAGGTTGCGCGAAATCTTGGTTAATCCGATCCAACTAAAGATCTGCCGTGTATATAGGCCTGTTGTACGTTAAATCATACGTAGGGGCCCCCAAACGTCCTCCCTCTATGTGTTTGTGGCTAGTGTAGTTTGGAGAGGGGGTGTACCAGCTCAGGTGTCGTCCTCATCATTTGATGGTAGTTCAAAATCACGAGGTCCGTACCAAAAGAGCCCTCGTGTTGTTCCTAAACGGGACTTGAATACAAAGTATCTAAACTAAAATATAAAAGGTAAAATCAAATAAATGCAATTAACAATTCAAATAAATTCAAAAATATTACAAAATTATTACAATGTTTTAGTTGCACGCAATATGCCGCTGCATACAAAAACAAAGGAATTCAAAAAAAAAAACATTCCAAATATGCATAAAGACATCGAAATTCAACCTGAAAAAACTGTAGTAAACGTTTTTTAACTAACTAATCCATATTTATACAGACATTTTTGTCTTCCAAAGAAATATGTTAGTCGTGTATCAAAATCAGATTTAAGACATAAAACAGTTTTCTGGGTGTTCTAGATTCACAGCTTGCTTAGTAAGCGAGCATAAACATAGTCGGTGACAACACGAGTGGATGTACAAAGTATAACAAAGGACGTACTACCGCATTACCACAGAATGACGTAATACGCGCTTCAGCGTGTTTTAGAACTCTAGAATTAGATCCATGGAATTAAACAACTTTCTATTTGGATATAGAATTTTATATTACATAACATGGATTATTGATGCTTAAAAGTTTTTCAATTACATGGAGATTCAAAATGATGGTTCTGATAGCAAATGACAGTAACGTCGTTGAAAACGATAGGAATGAAATATTTAAATGCAATACTTAAAGATGTTCAAAGTTTTAGTAATTGGTAACTGTTTTGTGTGACTCTTCATGGTCACACGGCCAACATCCAAATGATAGTACATTTCACGGCATACACTGTGTTGTCAATGCTGTAATAGAAGGACATTTTTTACACTCGAACACACAAAGAGCCTTCTCTGCTCCAATAACTATTTTTCCTTGCTTTTAATGCGATGCATGCGTGTTAGCTGTTGCCAGTGCGGCATATAAGTAGGGCAAAAATCTTTGAATTTTCTTTTGTAATGTGTTCAAATTTTGTTTCTCCTTATGATTGTCCTTTTTAATCAGACCATCCATTTTCAGCAAAGGAGGAGAGAGGTTGGGGTCTTGGGAAGCACTTAAGCTCAGAGCCTTTTATCTTCCGCTTCACAACTGGAAATGAATAGTTAGTGACAAAGCAATGGTAGTGCGTCTAAATTTAGTTAAATATAAAAATTATTATTTGGGTCATCGTGCTATTTTTACTACGACTTTAACATAATGGATTGTAACCAACGATTTTGAATCACCATGTACATAAATTACTTTCAAATGTATTATAATTAGATTCAAGTATATGTACCTATGCGCAATGATACAACGTACTGTTTTCTCTGTACTTTCAACTTGAGTTGTCATGAGAGATCTTCAAAATTAATCGTTAAGGTCATCTTTTTAATGAAATTTTTGTTATAAAATATTTCACCAAGTAGTACATTTTTAGTGACTGCAATTCACTTAATTTGTGGTAAATCCTTACTTTCCTCTTACTTTTTCAGACTTATCCGACAACTATACGCTCCGTGGGTATGGGTTTTGGGAGTTCCTGGTGTAGGATCGGAGGCCTTATTGTACCATACGTAGCCCAGGTAAGTCCAGGGATTTCCAATGAAGTAACTGTATAGCAGATCGTTTCGCATAAAATTTCCCTTGTGTTACAGGTAACTCTTAAGTGACATTAATCGTATTTATAGTGCAGTTTAGTTAAAGTCCCTTTTGAAGTTACTCGAAGTCTATTTGAGACGAACTTCAAATTGTTGAACCTTGGTTAGATGATAAGGACGACAGTGTTGCCTTCGAATCCAGTGCAGTACTATTTACGGAACTGTATGCTATCGCTGTGCAGGGCTCTTTCACTATTTTATTTCGAATGTTGTGTGCTACATATGTGATTAAACCGAAAATAATAGTCATCAACACAGTGGAGCTGTCCGTAAGTTGTTCTGCAAAGTTGCAGAGATTCCTGAAATTACTTTAAAAATATACTCTGTAGCATTCGCCGACAATTCTTTACTGAGATTTCAATATGATACTGATGAATATCATTTGTTAATCGCATATTATAGCACTGTTCAGGTACTTACGTCGGCTAGCTTATTTTAAAGCTCTAGGCAATTACAAGTCGATGGAGTTGCATATATTGTCCAAATAAAAAAAAGCAATTACATTATAATGCAACTTCCACAATATGAGGGAAAAAATATATATTACAATTGATAATATGCTATAATCAAAATGTGAAACGTCAGGAAAAGGTGACAGATAAACAAGAACCAATAAAAAAACACATAAAAGAAAAACGAAAGGAAACAGACTAATAACAGGCAAAAAAAACACAAACTTAAAAAAAAGAAAAGAAAAGGAGAAATGCAAACTTCGGCTGAAGTTCCGGCACTAAAATTCAAAACCCTTCCAAAATCAAAGGCAATAGCTATTAATTACAAAAAAATCTTGTAATAATAAATACATGTAAAATATTGAGAGGCGCGAGACGAATTAACATCTTTGATAGAGTTCTTTATTTAAGCATCTTGTGAATCAAAAACTTGAATAAAGAACGATGAACTGACCAAATGACGAAATTGACGAACAAGTGAACAAAAGAAGAATTAAATAGATGAAAAAATATTATTACTTCGATAGTATTTACTGAGAGTGCGTATGACAGATTTATGATTTTCTAGAATATACCCTATTAGCACAGGATATTGTATGATATCTCCGCGGCGTTCCTCGTTATTCTAAATGCTGTACAATATCGTGATGATATCGTTGCAATATTGTAGAGCATTTTGTGCTAATAAGGTATTAAAGATATTATTCACAAAACTCTACCAATTTGTTCCCTGACTCGCCAGCATAAGCCTTGACACAGGAAAAGCCGACTAATGCCCTCCTTCCAGGCTTCTGAGCTACACCAGAGGGGAGGGCGTTTGACCCTTGACGCCAGTTTCAATATGCACCAGGCATACACACACGACGGAACTAGGTTTCGAGTCTGGAGCCTTCCTGTCACCAGGCCGCCGCGGCCTCTCGACGGCACTAAAAATGAGCAACATTACAGAGGTGGTGACGATTTTTTATAGCTTCATGGTGACTGTTGATGAGACATGGGTCCTAACCTCCAAACAGTGAAATATGAAGGACGTCATGCAATGTGTCCCTGAAAAACAGAAATTCACATCCAGCACTTCAATACGAAAAATCATGTACACTGGACTATAGGATATAATTGGGGTTTTGTTGCTTGACTTATTGCCGAGTGTTGAAACCACGAAGGCTTTGATTTACTGCGACACTTTCAAAAACCTGTATCGTTCTCGGGGTTTTGTTGCTTCGCAGCAATTTTCGAATGTGTATTAACTTTGACAGATAGATTGGTTGAACATTTTGGATACAAACAGTAGAACCACCAGCCTCATACTTCTGACTTTGTACCGAAAGACAATAACTATTCTCCATCGCAAGAGTTCCATAGACTGTCAGCACTATGTCAAGGATGACAACATTAAAAATCTGTGTAATAGTAGTTATCTCCCCTGGCCTTTCTATCTCTATGGAATGGAAAAGACTGATGACCAGGTACAAAAAGTGGCTTCATTCTAGTGAGAATTAAGTGAAAAAGTATGTTCTTTCATGTAATAATAAAATTATTTGGTTAAAATTTATGCGTATTTTTTATGCCAAAATAGTGCTTACTTTCTGAACTCGCCTCCTACGAAATATTATGAGTGAAAGTTTAACAAATGCGTTTGATATTCAATAGGTGCTTGTGGTGGAAAGTCCAGTGGGTGCCATGTGCCTAATTGGCGGAGTTTTATTTTTGGCAGGGGTGGCTTGCATGTTCCTGCCATTCGAAACAAGGGGAATGAAAATGAAGGTACGTACATATTTGATAATTTTAGTAAAGGAAGTTTATTTAGATTGACATCCAGTTCTGAATCTACAAGAAGATTATTTTTGAGAGAGACGAAGAAATTTTTTGAACACTGCCTTTCAGTGATCGAAAATACTTAAACATAGAGAATACGTGAACAGGACAGAACGCCGCCCCATTCCCCCGTACCTGATGCCATTACGGCAACCGAATAGGTTGAATGGACATGGGACAACATGACAGGACAGGAAGTCAGACAGACTTGCAAAGTTTTCGCATTTATTTACATGAGTAGATTACACGATCCCTGTCCCACCATACAAGCAGGACAGTTGACCCGATGATTTAGAGTACATCGTGTCCATGTACACAGCAGATTTTTTAATGGAATCTGGTCTCGAATCAAAAACCGAGACTCAACCATTATACTACTGTAGCTCTTGATATTTATGTATGTTTTTCACTTTGATATATATATATTTGTCCATCACTGAAGCCGACTGTTCTTAATATTATTATTTCCTGGGACTTAGCACTTCAAATGCATTTATCATGTCTTTTCGTCCTACTGATTAAAAATCACTACTGTATGATAAGTGTAAAAACATTCTGTGCTTTCTAAGAATTGAGTGATGAAAACATGTTTACTCTCTCGCAAGTGGAAAGAAAAGGAAAACATTATGAGTAAAAATATAATCATAAAAAATCCAATATTTGGATTTTTGTGAATATCTGTGTTTTAGACCTGCCTTGTTTCGAAATAAAATCAGTTTTGTTATTTTCGAATTATGTCCGTGTGTCCCGTGTGTATGTTAACCCGATGACTGAAAAACCATACGAAAACGGTACTTAAAAGTCGGCCTTTACATCATCAATGTGTTGTTTTTACATCATAAAGATAATATATTTATCAAATTTTGGACCAAATCTGTGAACCGAAACAGCTAATTTCTTTAAGCACATACTTCACTTTCACTACTGTTCTGAAGCTACAGAAAAGCCTTATTTAGCATGCTTTAAGATAGTAATACCTTACAAACCATTAAGAGAAATTGCACAACAGAAATGACATTAATAGAAATGACAAACAGTTAACAGAAAAAAATCAAATTTCGGAATTTTTTTCAGATACTTCTTGGTAGTATGAAAAAATTTTAATTAAATCTGTAATTAATTAAAAATTATTTGACATTTTAGCGTTTTTCCTCCATAACTTCGGAGCTTATTACCGCACAAACACCATTTTTTTACTGCTTTAAAATTCAAAAAATTAACTTTTCCAATGATACCAATTTTAATTCTGAGCAAAAATAATTTTTCAAAATTAATTTTTAACATAATTTTTTATAGGTGTAATGAAATTCAAACCAATTTATTGTTTCATCAAATTTTTCATTCATGTGCTTTCGTCTAGTGTTAATGTTATGATTAAAAAAAAATTGGACACAAATTTACGATTCAGGTTAGAAGGCCACATACAGAATTTCATTTATCTAACTAATTTTGTTAAGAAGTTATTGCATTCAAAAGTATGCGATTATACAGACCGACAGACAGTGAACCCTTTGACCAAATTTTAGCCATCTAGCTATTCAGGTTTTTGAGTTATAGTGTTCACATGAACGTGGACAGACAGACGGATTTCCCGTAGACGAATTTTGTCCAAAATTTGATAGAAACCTCCAAATTGTATGTAAAGATCACATACCAAATTTCATCCACGTAGCTCTAATAGTTTTCGAGCTATCGTGTTCGCAGACAGACACACAGACAGACATAATTCCAAAATTGTGTTTATCGGACTCATCGAGGTCTAAAACGTGGAGATTCGTCAAAATCTCAAGTTCGAATTTTTTGACGATTACAATACTTTCTCTTTGTATACTTCGTATGTGAGAAAGTAAAAATGACTCTCTTTGGATATTAACATTAAAGCAAAATATTGACTTTAGCTGTAATTAACAGAATATTTTTAGGCTGCCATTCTTTCTCTAAATTGTGTGATGTAAATTATCCTTACGCACAAAATGCAGCGGTTGGTGCAATCAAGCCAGACGAATTAAACCTAAAACATTATCTTGCTACGGTTTTAAGACTAGAGGTTCGTATCTCCTTTAATTTTTTTGTTATAAAATGCCTTGTTAAATTCCCAGCATCTTTCTTTTATTTGTAGGAGGTCCAGTGAAGTGGCGTGCTCAGTAGGAGAAATGTTCAAGAAAAGCTTCAGGGTTCGATCTGGAAATGTATGGAGTCCTGTACAATGCTTCGCTGTGGATCTCGCTTTTAGTGCTTGTTTACGCTGACATGTAACAAAGGAGAACTAAATAAGGACTCTTGATAACTTTAATACCAAAGAATACACTGCAGGGAATCAAATATCGGGAACAAATGTGACTGAGTTCATCGACTTTTCTGAAAGAGACTTTTACTTTTAGGACTTTCTGAATACCTGTGTCCATTCATTAAAGAAATAACTTTAGTCTTGGATGCCAGTGATCAGAGCATGAAGTCATTAACGACAAAAAATGTAGTCTAGGAACTGACTAGAGAATGAACGCTATAATATTATGCAGTAGAACCTCGATTATCCGGGCCTCTATCAACCGAGGTCTCTGTTAACCGAGCTGATGCCAGAAAATCGAGCTGTTTTTTTTTTAAAATAAAATCGACGAATTTTACAGAAAAGGCTTTCAACGTTGGCATTGGAGCCAATTTTCACGATGCGAAGGCATGTAAAAGGTCGCTTTGGGCGGTGATATTTTTTAATTCAAGAAGTTATGTATAGAAAATAATAAAAACATTCTTAACCCGGGAGGACGCGCATCGGGCCTGCGAGGCCCGAAGGCTGCAATGATTTATTACAGAAAATTAACCCCCAATGAAAAAATTCCAGATTCACAGTAGCTGCATTCAAGGTCATTTACTTGCTGACCGCAGCTATATTGTGGTATATAATTTTAATTAAAATCAATTAAATAATTCCATTTTATCAACAATTTCACTTCAAATTGAAGTATTAAAAATCATACATTTATTAGTATAAAAAACAGAAAATTTTATTTTAATTATTTCCTACTTTTAGTCATTAATTTAAAATTCATTATTATAAATATAATGGAATATTGAATTTCCCCTCATTTGTTATCTCAGAAAACAGACGGTCGGGCCTTTGAAGCCCGATGCGCGCTTTCGCGTATCGGATTGCTATAGAGAACAGATAGATCGCGACAATTTATCGCTATTCGAGCTACAAATATTAAATGGAAAGATTAGAAAAGCTTTTAGATGAAATATCAATTAATTAAGAGTCGATTAATGAAGAAAGTAAAGAAATTGTTGATGTTGAATTACAGATCATAAGTCGAATTCTGAAAAGGAATTAGACAATAAATCTGATATTTGTGAATCCATCGATTATTTAGAAGAAGTATGGAGTTAAAAAACGGTGTAGTAAATTGTAACATACCTGCAATTAACAAATGATGTAAAAAGAGAACCTCACAAAATATGAGAACTTTTGCACACAACTTCTTCATAAAACTACCCGAAAATTTATGTGAAGCAAAAGTTGTATAATGGGTTCAAACTCTTAGAAAGGCTTATCGATGAGACAGAAATGCATTAATATTTATATCAAGGCGAATTAAGGTAATTTTGGACGAGAAAGCCAATATTTTCATAAATATCTTGGAAGTACATTATCGATCTTCTTAATTTTAATGCAATCCCAGAAGAAATTTATCCTAAAATTATATTTTTGTAATATTTCATAATCTGTACAATAGTGCAAAAAATGTGTCATATAAAAGTAAATATCATTTTCTCACTTTTATTAAAAAACAGGACCCGGGCCTACGAGGCCCGACGCGCGTCCTTAAGTAAGTGTAAGGAACGCGCGTTCTCGCGGGTTAAGCAGTGTAACAGAGATTAACAAATTCCATATATTTTCATGTAAAATATTATACTGTATATGTGTCGGAAAATTTCGCGTTGCTAAGTGGGGGAAAATATTCTTTTGAGAACAACAACACCCTTAAGGAGTCATTGGGGAAATGCAAAGGAAACAGCGAAAAGCAGTCACATTCGCGAATTCTCATATCAAAACTGTTTCAAAAAATACATGCAAGAAGTTTTATACGTAATGCACGTTTGATAATAAAAATGGGGCTTATTTTCAGAATTTCTTTAGAAAACATTGTAAAGAGAAAACAAAGTTGTTTTCGACATTTAGTCTCTATTAACCGATTTTTCGATTATTCGAGGTGATTACGGTCTCAACCAGCTCGGATAATTGAGGTTCTACTGCATCTTGGAAGCGTTTAACTTTCAAATAAACTATACCACTCAAGTGACCAGAAATTCTGACTTTTCACTCGGGACGTTGTGGGTATTTGGAGGGAAGTCGAAGTTAAAATCAGGTCAGCAGCAGAAAATCGGGACGTCTGGTCACTTAAACATTGACAGTGCGAATCTGTACGTTGAATTTAATACTCGTTTCAGTGGCGGTTCGTCAGCTCAGAAACAAGCAGTGCTGCAAAAGTTGTACAGACCTAAGTTGTAGTTAATTTTGTGCTGATTATTTTGATATATAATGATGTTATACTAAAAATTGATAGTTTTTGAGATATACTAAAAAAACTGGTTGAAGAAATTTTCGTGTTTTTTGGCTATAACTAAAATTCCAAAAAAAATTATTGGTGGCAAACCTCAGACTCATAATCAGCATACCAAAAAACATAAGGAAGCAAAAAATTACAACTCTTCCAGAATTGGATTTAAAAAAACTACTTGACGACTGAACTACTGAGAAACAGCGGAAAAAAGCCAAATGAGGAAGTCGCGACAAGCGAGAGCCGGGGAAAATGCAGCTCAAATGAATGCAATTTCAAGCGGAGAAAGGGTTGCTTTTCTCCCGCTTCACTTTGCTTAAAGTATTAATCTCGGATCTTCAGGAGGGGCAAAACTTGCTGCAGCTCTGGTCAGTCTCTCTCTCAATTCTTGATTGATTTTCCGTCTTCCTTTTACGTCTTTTTTTGCCATTTTAGTTGATTAATGAATTCTTAAAGTGGGAAAGTAAGCCAATTAGAAGAAAAACGAAAATACAATATTTTAAAATAATTTCAGGGGGACTGCAGCTCTTACGTACGAGCCGCCACTGACTCGCTTTCATTTCACTTTATTTGTATCATATTTTTTAAGATTGGAATATTCTAATCGATTTTTTCACTCTCTTCTTGATGTATCAGAGGTCAAAATTGTGCATAGTTGTGTGTTCGATGTGATAATACAGTATTTTAATATTTTCAGAACTTTATTATCACAATTAAGCTGTTAATTTAACATTTTGATTCCATATGAGTGGCGTCATCTGGCAGTAAATTTAAGAAAGGAAAATTTATTTTAAGATTCGATTATAATTATAATAATGAGTTATGAAATACATTAAAGATAAAAAGAATAAAATAATAAAAATACAAAAAATTTTTAGAACTCGCTTTTATTAGTGTACTAAAAATGAAGAGAACGTTTCTTTATTCAAAAATATAGCTGTCAAAATGAAATCGTAAAATTTTAAGGCGCTGAAAACATAAATGTAAAAGATTGTCACAGTAAATACCATTAAAAAATCTCCTGAATATTTATTAAAAATTTAAATATTTTTTATATGTGACTAAAATTTCAAACAGCTTAGAATATTTCTGTAAGCGCCTCACACTTTTACAATTTTGTTTTGAAGTCCAAATTTTTGATAAAAAACACCTTATTGTCTACCTTTTAATACACAAATAAAAGTGTGGTTTTTTTTAAAATTTTCATTATTTTGATATTCAAAGGAAGTATGCTACGGAATCGGGGTTTCTGAAACTGGATAACTTTATGCGTAGTGAAAATTCAGTAGGAGAATTCTTCAGAAACTCATTTTTAAATCTTAAAAGAAATTAATCTTTTTATTTTTGATTTTTTATTATGTATTACATCCTGAAAAGTGAAAATCAAAACCGACCCAAATCTGGGACATTTTTTTAAATCATGCTCACACAATCAAAATCGGGACTGTCCTGTATGATGCAGTACAATTGGTCACTTTATATGCCACAGAAAATAAAGTTAAAACATAAATAAATAATCGTTTATTTTCTCTTTATTTATTCATATAGTTTTTTGTTAATATTCCGATAAATTCATAGCAGCTAAATAACTAATATGATTAAGTTCATATTTTTGTTTTTTTTCAAAAGGTTTCCGCATCATATATGATAAGTTAATTTTCCAAAGATAATACCAACTGATAGAAATTTACTGATGAATTGCTTATTATCATTCATATTCAAACCTTGTGTCTTGGTATTTCCATAAGTGTGATGTTACAGTTTTATGATAATAACGAAATGTATTATATCATAGCCGTTTCGGTATTAATTATTATGTATTTTGTGGAGTTTTATTTTTGTATTATTTTGTGAATCTATATTTGTATTAGAGCAACCAATTTCAATAAAAAGTTGTAGATTCTTATAGCTAAATTAATCAGCTTCTCACATTTATTGTGTAAATTTTCACTTTTTCGTGAACCACGTATACTAAGAGAAAGTGTTATTTCAAAATTTCGAACTAGACATTTTGATGAATCTCCATGTTTCAGATCATCCTCATTCCGAAAATACCATTTTTGGAATTATGTTTGTCTGTTTCTGAATACGATAACTCAAAAACGCAATAAGCTAGATGGATGCAATTTGGTATGCGATCTTTACACCAAAACTGTAAATTTCGATCAAATTGTGGGCAAATGCTTTTGCCGGAATTTGTCAGTCAGTCAGTCAGTCCGCGTGCATATGAACATGATAGCTCATAAACACAACAAGCTAAATAAATGAAATTTTGTATGTGATCTTGACAACAGAATTTGTAGGTATATCACAAACAATCCATGAACCCAGCCCTGCCTTGGCATCCGGGTCTACATTGAATGACCGGCCGCCACGACTTCATCGGGCATTGTGGCCCTTATGCGGTCACTCACCGTTTTGCCGGGGTATGACCTGTCATCGGAGATGGGCCCTAAAAGCCACACCACCATTACTATCCCCACCGGGGAAGCGAGAACCCGCTTACTTATACGGCGGCTTCTCCCCTGTGAACTCGGTGGGATAATTTGTAGGTATATATCAAATTTTGGATCTTGTGGATCAACGTGAAGAAGTCTAAAATATATACTCTATCCTCTTCACTACATTACGAAACTTAACACAAAATGAGTGATATTGCGTAAGTAAGTGAGAAGTAAGTAAGTATGAGGAAGAACACTCCCGCTGGTTTTCATTATCGTTAATATTTATTGGTCTCGTCACAAATATAAAATAAACGTTAAACCAAGCGACTAATTCTAAGTCAAAGGAAATCTTGAATCAAAACTATGACTTATATATGATACGGTTAATATGGGTAATCGGTTATTATATATAATTACCGTATTTTAGCCGGTTATTATATATAATCACCACTGTAATTATGCATAATAACCGGTCATTATAAATAATAACCTATTATCCACATTGACTGTAACATATCTGTTGTGGGTTAAATCATATTGTCGGTGTGATACATGTCAAGCGAAAATCGCGTGACATAATTTAGAAGTAAGTATAAAAGAAAGACAGAAAAAGTAAGTGACATTAGCGTAGTGATGAATCAAGGCCATCAGAATTTGAGAATCAAGATTGGAGGGAAGTCCATCTAGATTGTTGCGTTATCCTGTTCCCATACATGTGGATAGACAGACATAATTCCAAGAATGCTTTTTCCGATCAAGGGGGTCTAAAAAGCCGGGACGACATTGTCAGGTTCTTTTTCCTTTTGCAAGCAGTACAGTGATAAATTATGTCACATTAATCTATCTTTATGACAGGATGAATTGACTCCCTGTTGATTTATAAAAATGTCATAGATTTGATTCAAACTAAATGGGCAGGGGTTGATTTAGACACCCCGAATAAGGGGCCACCACGATGGCAAAATAGTAGTTCATTTATTTCACTTTATAATGCCATATATAAAAGAAAATAGACGAAATTCCGAAGTGTCAATCCGAATTCAGGGGTTGATAAATTGCTTTAAAGACATTTAATTATGCGAATTATTGTATAGACAATATTTACAGTTCATTCGGCATACTTAATACCTTATATACAGTAAAGCACCGTTTAGACGTCTTTCAAAGGACTGTCGTAAAACGGCGTACAAATGAAAAGACTTGTGGTTAATGTGCAGTCTACGGTGCCGACCTACTTCGTTCCTCTTAGGATCGCCAACTCTTTGCCGCCAAGAACGGAGATGAGAGAACATTTGTTTTGGTTGCGCAATGATGTTTTTAACGAGTGCCATGCGCGGAAATTAATCATTTCATCGATGTTCTGCACATCACGCTATATTGCGCCTCGTTTCGATTGGAATGTTTTGTTCATCTCTTCGATGTGATTGATCGATTCATTCGAATTTCAATAAAACTTCGCTTAGAATTCTTCGGTTTGAATATCGGTTCAGTACTGTGTATGTTATTCTGTGTGTTTCGTTTCTCAATGACTAAGCGAAGCTGCGAGTACTCCGCTATGCTGAAAGCGAAGTCGCTCATGTTTTTTAAGTTATAAAAATTTGCTCAGTACACGCTTGAAATGCCACAGGCATTGCGTTCGGAAATTCTCGTTTTCGGAATTTTTTAAAAACACTAGATTCCAAACATTCAATGAAAAAGCGTAGCTACTAGTTTCCTGCGATGATGAAAGCGAAGCCTCTGATGTTTTTTTAAGTTACATTTGAAATGCCTCAGGCATTGCGTGCTCAATCTCTCCTTTGCAGGTGACGCATGCGCAAGAGAGCAACAAAAAGGCACTGCACATCCAAAACAGTATTTGGCGACGGCAAATAAAATTGGCGAGAAACAGGTGCGCACCATAAACTCCAGGTTTACCAGACTTATAATCGAAATTTTAATAAACGACTTCGATTATTACATATTTAATGCTAATTCATTTAAAATTAATAATTTTAAAGCTTTTTTAATATATTACTAGTTTGTAACTACATAGTATGGCAATAATAATTAAATTTTAATATCACACATACATCCTAAAAGCGAGAGAAATCATGAATATATTGCATATCTTGAGTACTGATTATACATTTCTAATTTATACAGGTAGGCGTTTAATTAAAAAAACTTTAATAAAACAAAACTTAAAATACTAGGAACGGCGAAATAATGCCTGAGGCAGAAAATTTTCGAATTTTAGAAAGGAGGAAAACGACGTATACCTCAAGTTCTGTGTCATATAAACGAAGTGCTTTATTATTACAATCATTGCTGATTTAATCGGGACAGTTATGAAATGACGTATAAATGTAAACGATGTAAAAATGAGAAACGTATAAACTGCTTTACTTGATTCCATACAATATTTCACGGTTGGTATCTACAAGTTGGAACACACCGCTTTCATCGCCAAAATGGTAACCTGAGGAATTAAGCGGATTAGTTCCATTGGCAACCCATCGGCTAGATTGCTTACGTCATGGCAAGCGTTTTGCGTGATTTGAGTTGTTTACATACTACGCGGATTTTTAAATAACTTAAATTATTTATTAAATAATAAAATGTATTTTAATTAGTATGATTTCAATTAGTAAATAAATGACAAATAGAACTTAGGTTTATTTAGTGATGATATATTTTTCCGATCACATAATTGAGAGATTTTTTCTTTGTCTTGTAATAAAAATCGTTTGCATGGAATTTTTGAAGTTGTACTTGTTTTGAACGCTACTAAGGGCAAATGTTCTGCTGCTAAATTAGAGTAATTAAAAGAAGCTGATTCAGTACATTCACTAAGCTAGCGAAGCTACTAGGATCCCACTTTGCTGAAAGCGAAGCCGCTGATGTTTTTTTGAGTTAAAAAATTTTGCCCGGTACCTACTTCAGATGCCGCAGGCATCGCGAGCGCTATTTTTTCTGCTTCATTAGAATAATTAAAAGTAACAGATTCCGTACATTCAATGAGCTAGGAAAGCTAGTAGTTTTGTTGAAATTCTACATTTTAAACGGGAGATAGTGCAACGACAAACCACAAACGCAATGGGTTCGAAAAAAGATTAACTTTTAACTGTGACCGATGCACGTTTGTTTACCATCTTGCGATGGCGCCGTTTTACGAAGAGTGTGTTCCAACTTGTAGATTTCAACCTATTTCACATCAATGTTAATGCATCGTCAAGTCCATAGGTAACGTGGTTGATCTGCTCTCAGTAGTTTTTGTTTCGTTTCTCTTTCCTCACTAACGCGCCTGCTCCTCAGAGGGTGTTAAACTTGTTGTGGTGAATCGCACGTGACCAGGAGAGGAGATCTTGGGTCAGCTGCAACAATTGTAGAGGATTGGATGTGTTCGAACAACTGTAGCAATAGGAACCATTGGTTGCTTAAGGGTATAGGTATAGAAACATACAGCCGAGGGAGGAAATATCTTGGGTTGAACTTGGCAGGGTTATATATATATATATATATATATATATATATATATATATATATATGGATTTAAAATTCATAAAGTAAAATAAGTTGTATCGGTAGCAAATTCGCACGTGGATTTGAATCGGATACGTCAGCGGAAAGTCATGCGCGGTTGGTAGTTTCACTTCATACGTAAGCAGATTGTGCTCTTGGTCGGCACATAATGACAGGAACTGGATACCCGTTTATTTTAACAACGTTTTCTTTTAAATATTCACGCGGTGAAACGTGCTAGAGGATAGTGATTGTTCGAAAATGTCTACGCGGGATAAACGAAAGTGTTTCACTTTTACGTGGACAGTAGAAAATATTACTTATAACTGTCAGAAAAGGGATAAAAGTATCAAAAGTCCTACATTTGTGACAAATGTAGAACAGGAATCGGTATGTTTTCTTAATCTTTATCTCAAGGAAAATAGGATTGACATTTTTCTTCACAGAAAACCAGTTCAATCTTTAAATAAAATAGATTGCGAACTTGCATTCTTGTCAAAAGATGGTGCAGTGCTTAAATCGGAGAAACAAAATGTTACAAATTGTGCCATTCTGTCCATGGCAAGAAAAGAAATTTTCGTTGTTTATGGGTCAGCTTATCTGCCTGAAGACAAGCTAATAGCTCGTTGCAGAATTTCGAAGAGTGATGGAGAGATGGCAGAGGATGTCCAGTGCTTTTCTCGCACTCGAATCTGCATTAAAAGAGAGGCTTTCTTGTGGAACATCAAAAATTTCAGCAGCCTTCGCTCAGAAGAAAAATGTACCTACCAGATCAAATCAATGTCAGATAATGAGGTGTTGATGACTCTCGATCTTTTGTTAAAGAATCCGTATACTGACGAGGATTCAATTACCATACAACTCGTATCCGAAAATGGTAAGATAGAATATTTTGTTCTTCACTTAATGTCTTTAAATGGTTTCGGAAGTGCAGGCACAGGCATACGAAAAGAATTTTTGTTCTGTGAGAATAAGAAGACAAAATTGTTTACTTTGCCTTTTTCAAAAAAGAACCCGATGGCGAATAAAAATATATGTTTAACAAACGATGTTCTGTCTCTTCGATTTGAATGCACTTTTTCTACAGGAAATATTGTCGAAGAAATCGAAAGTGTCATTTATGGCTGGGAGAGTCTTGCATCCATTGAACCAGACAATGAATGCTTCGATGAAGAAAATACTTTGTCAGTATCAAAGCGTATTTTGAATGATGATCTGAAATCTTTGTTTCATGACAAGATTTTTTCTGACATAAAACTGAAAACCTGCACTAAAACATTTCCAGCACACAAGAACATTCTGAGCGCCAGGTCTCCGGTATTCAAGGCAATGTTCTCGAACAACATGAAGGAGAAATTCAACGAATGTGTTGAAATCGAGGATATGGATAGCGACACGGTGTTCAGAATGCTTCATTATGTTTACACGGCCGAAATCCAAGATCTGCAGTGGGAAAATGCTTGCGATTTATACCGAGCTGCCGACAAATACGAAATTCTTGCTTTAAGAGACGAATGCTCTGCTTACTTAAAATCTAACTTAAGGCCAAACAACGCGTGTGAAGTGCTTATTCTTGCAGATTTGCATCAAGATGAAGATCTCAAGGCTTCTGTTCAGGAATTCATTTTTAATCATGATGTCTTAAATTCTGAAGAATGGAAACAATTAATGAAAACTTATGTAAAATTAGCCGCCGATACGATGTATCTGCAAATTCAAAGAAAACCTTAAGTATGAACAAAATTTATTTGTTTATGCTACTGATATATATGTTCTTTGCCGTAGTTTTTCCATCAGAAAATATAACTTTACACTGATTTATAAGTTTTAAATAAGGTTTCTCTCAACTTTCTTTTTTTAATTTATAGATGCGAGTTATGTATATTAATGTGCAAACACTGTATTTTATTGTAGGAAGCATACTTTTAAAATTTTCCGCATTTAGGAAAATCTAAAATGATGGAATAAATTTGGTAAATTTTATTTAGTGTATGTCCTTATTTGCAACATAATTTTTGAACGGAGATAAAGGTATTAAAATATTTAATACTCATTAAATATGTTAGTAAATCTTACTATTAATGGTATTTTTATTTTTAACTTTTATTTGAAATTTTATGAAATCTTTAATCTTAATGATTGATAAATATGATAATTCATCAGAAATTTTAACCATTCTAGACAAGCATGCATCATTATGAACACCAGTCAGTGAAATACTGTCCTGCAGTACAATGACAGCAAAATGCATCGTATTTTGTTTGTATTTATATTGTACACGCGCTTTATAAAATGAATACTTGCTCATATGGAGGTAATTTTTATCGGAAGCAACAATAGTCGCTTATTTTTGTAACAGAAATAAAGGTATTAAAATAGCTATTGCCGAATATATACCTCATCGGTATTTTAATACATAGTTTATATTTTTTCTTAAACAGTTTTAAATCTATTTTTTTCATTTAATTTTTATTTTAAAATTCTATGAAAGCTTTTCAATAATTGAAAAGTATAACTCGAAAACAATCTTAACTTTTTTTCAGTGCGAATACTATTATTGTGATTCATTATTGATGTGTCAGACAGTAAAATGCATCTTATTGTAAGCAATTGGATTTGAATATATCTCAACATCGTATACTTTGCCTATTGATCATTCGTTGGTCACCTAGAAAAGTTATACGACGGAAAGGTTTCATTTCATTCCTGTTTATATTATACATGAATTGATGCATACTTAGTTTTTATGGGATGTCTCCAATAAATTGATTGATTACCAATATACAATGTGGCCAATGAAAATTTTGTCATATTTTATACACGAGGCGGACGCAAGAGCAAAACTGGTCATTCAAACATGCGTTCCTATTGCAAAGCGATCAAAATTAACATCTTTTCAAAAGTATTATTGGCCCAATTTAAATTTATAATGCCATATTCATAAAAAAAGTAATGTGATGTAGCTTCATTAGCAAGTATTGTACCTATATCATATTTTGTAGAGATGCACAAAAAGTTGATCATATTTATTTCAGACACTCGAAATGAACTTTTGGGTCTTACGCAAAATTTTTAACCTGTTGTCTGTCTCCCTTTTGATTTTTTTTTTTAATCTGCAATCTTTCGCTTTCAAATTTTTATCTACTTTACATCTGGTGTTTGTTTTTTATAGCTAGGTTAAACCGTTTTTGATAATTCTGTCTCAAACAACCACGGAAGAAAGCCACTGCTCCTTTTCTTTTGTAAAAACCATGTTTTTTTAGTAAACGGCTGTAGTCCTCATAATTACGAACGTGCGTCATTGTTTGCAGGCGTTTTATCGTTGATCCGTGAGGGAAAAGCAGTCAATTGTTGCAATCAGCTCTCGCACTTGTTCGCTTCACGTAAAATAGTCTGAAGTATTACTCATTTTTGGATAAAACTTTGTTTCTTTCCGTATATGGAATACTTCGTTGTAATTTGAGCACACTTTTTATTTCTTATAAATAATTTTAATATTCAATGTTTAACTGAAAATTTTTAAAAAATACTCGTTTAAAATATGCAAAAATATTAATAAATTTACTATATCTGAATTATACATAATGCAAAATATAACTTGATAACAGTATTGTCGCCACAGTATGGAAGAAATATAATGAAAGACAATTAAATTTACAGCTATTTGTTTTATGACCTTGAATTCCCTTTCGACCCTAATTCCACGAATCGTCAGATATAGAACGTCTAAAAATAGATGCGTAATATTTACTTCGATGAAAACCGATAGCCACCGCTAAAAGTTGCAAAGAACGTGTTTTGTTGTCTACTACTGTCTAATGATAATGCTAAGCACGTGCACTCGTTTCCGCAAACAATGAGTTAATTTTGCACAGCTTTCGATTTAATGCATCTGCGAAAGAAGTCAAAATCAGTAGAATCATTAAAGAGTAACAACTTCGGAAATCTCGGTTAACATTTTTAAAGATCATTTATTCTGATGATTGTAAAAGCTTTAAAAATTGTTTATTTGCTATCTTATTACAAGCATCAATGAAATTTTTTTAATTAATTTGCATCTCTCATAATGGCAGCAGAGCGTAAAACCAATATCCCTCTATAACAGTATAATTAAGTAAAATAAACGTAGTAGTAATTAGGTAAAGGTACGCTTACCGTAAGATGTTGATACATTCGGAACCACCTAAAAGGCATAAGTTTTCAGCATCACAGCAGCTAATCCAGTTTCCTCTTGTTACAATAAACCTCTTCTTTCCTGCTAAACTCTAAAATTCGCTGCGGCCAACGGGCCCTTTGCAGCCTTTCTCGGAGATTGAGAGCGTCTCGGCACGCTCCCCTTTCCTTCTCCGAGATACCACAAAATGTGTCAACGATAATGAGTTGGCGCTACATTTAGTGGTTCACATGGTAAAGTATGGAAATAAAAATTTAACATCTGCTTCTTCCTTCCACGATCAATATTGAAGAGAAGAAACAGTATTTTAAATTATATAATTTCGAAACCCGATGATTATTTTGTAATTACCCTGTATTTGTATAAAAATAGTTTGTATTAAACTTTTTTTATCAGCTATAGTATAACATATATAAATTAAAAGGTAGTAATATTATAAATATTTACCATGATTATAGTTAGTATTGGCCCTAATGAAATATAGCAATAATTAGAAAAATTTTGAAAAAATTAAGAATATTTTAACTTGTATTGCTTGTTAAAATTTTTTAGCAAACATATTTATTATAGTCAACAAATCTTTATTAACACACAGAAAAATTATAAGCCATTTGAATAAATAAAAATAAAATCAATCCTTCAGAAGCAGACAAAATTTCCAGGGAAAGGAAAGCACGTTCAAAAGTATCAATACAAAAATTTTAATTGCAAAATATTTTCTATTATACAAAATTGTATAGTAAAAAAAATTTAAGCTGCTTGTTGATCCAAACATATACTTTAAGAATATAAAAGTTTTTGATGGCAATAAAATACACATTCAAGTTGTTATTACTGTTATGTTAATATTTTTCTCATTAAACTAGAGCAGGCAAGTGCAAACTTTTTTTGAAGAGGGCCAAATAAAATCTGGTGGGCCAGTATAAGTTAATATAAACTCTATAAGTACTCAACGAAATATAATTTTAAAAATTCTTTGATATTAATGAAGCCGGGACGGCATTTCAAAAAGTTCCTCATAATCTGGTTCAAACTGGGATGTGCTGATTATGCTTTTGTACTAATATTTTAAATTATTTTAATGGTATTTTAAAATCTATGCCATGCCGTACCTTATCCATCACTAAACTATAGCATAACGAGAATCCAATTATTATTATTATTCACAGATCTTTTTACTCTTTTCTTCCTTCATTATTTTTAAATTTAACGCCAGTGTTGTCAAAACAAAATTAGTACCTTGCGTTAAATATGCGTCTAACAAACTTCGAATGAAATCCAAACTTGACTATTTGGTCTATGATGGTAATAAAAAAATTAGCAATTGAAGGTAATGGATGTTTTTAACATTAATGATGTACCATAAAATGTGTAACATGTGCCAAATTTCTTGAATTTCAACTCCAGACACTCTAGTTGGTACAAGGGGAAAAGTGAGACACCAGAACTATCAATCTGTGACTCTTCAGCATTCATAATAAAGCCTACACATAACTATACATTATGCAATATTCGAAGCTAATTACGATACAGAACGCCATTATCCGCTACTGAAGTGAGCAGATTTTACGTGCAGAATAAATTGCGAAGAAGCATTTATAATGGACTTTTCACTTGCTACCTAATGTGCTAGAGCTCTGATATTCTGTACAGTTGTGTGTTCCTGATGATAATAAAATATTTTGACACTTTCAGACTAAATTATCAATTAATTGCTTAGTTTTGACTCAATATGGGAGGCGCTTTCAAGTAGTGAAGTTGGGGAAAAAAGTAATTAATAATAAGTCCCATAATAATTATAACTACGAATTATGAAATATTAATCTGTAAAGCAGAAAATAATAAATGCGGTAAAACACGATTTTTGCAACATAATAAAATGTAGGAAATAATTTTTTTATCAAAAAACTGGAGCTCAAAAAAAATCGTAGATATAATAACAATATCGTAAGGAAATTTAATGATAATGAATATAAAAAGAAAGAAAATTCTGAAAAATTCATTAATGATTCAAATACATAATGAATGAGATTCCAATTTTTCATAGTATTTACATCAGCGCCCCACACTTTTATGATTTGTGCTTTGACATCCAGATTTTGAATATAAACATTATTTCCAACAATTTATTACACTAATCAAAACGTATTTTTATAAACTTTTCATACATATTATTTTTTAACTTAGTAACACGTAACACTTAAACAGGGCAATCATTCAATAGGCTCACCACTGCACTACGCCACAGAGTGTATCTTCACTATGCATTGGCATATGAAGAAGCCTAAGTTAAACCTCTTGAAATAATGATTGAAAAGGGTAGCTTCTAATTCACTCTCAAAGCAGAAAATGCATAATATGATTAAATTCATACATTATGATGGTCATCTCTTCCTGCCGGCAACTTGGCAAGTCTCCGTCTCCTCGACAGCAATAACAAAATCTACTGCTCCATTACCAGATCATCAAGTCCAATGGACGGCACGCTCGAATACGTTACACTTGGACCCTCCAAATCAAATTGTTACTGCTTCCTGCAAAACAGAAATGGTTTTTCTCTCTTAAAAACATTTTCGTGAGCTGTTTTCAACCAAGAAATCTAAATTTTGGACAATATTGTTTATAGACAACTTGAACTTTATTTCCTTGCCTAACCATCTGTTTAGTATAAATATATACAAGTTTTTGTACGGTTAAAATGTTTGCAAGTAAGTATAGCGTGTAGAATAGCTTTTAAGTGTTTGTTTAAATTTGTACTTATTTTTAATTTTACTATATTTTTGTACTATTTTATATGTACTATATTTTTTCTTCTTTTCCTCCTCTACTTTTTTAATGTAGGCCTTCATGCCAAATTTATAATGCTTGATATGCATAAAAATAAAATAACGCTCCATACAAACTGCTTAATGAATCAGCCATTCTGATTCCAGGTGAAGGGTTATGGAGTGGTGTTCTGTCGGTTGATCAGCCTGTGAACTTAACTCAAAGATACAACAAACTAGAGGAATGATGTTAAGAATGCGATCTTTCTACAAATTCAATAGATTTTTGTCCAATTTTGGATAAAATCCATTGACGGGAATCTGTCTATCTGTCTGTGTACAAGGGAACACAATAGTTTGAAGAAAAAAATGGGCTAGAGGGATGGAATTTGGCAAATGGTTTTGACGTGGAAACGTTTTTCCGCTCGGTCGAACTTTCTCGTGTGAAGAAATACCGTCAGATTTGAATCGCTAATAACTACGAGACTAATAATGCGAAAAGATTGGTTGAATCCCACAACGGATAGATTATATCTGTAAGAGTTGGTGGCATAGTAGTTGTTTTGCCTGTGACGTCATCGCACCAGTGTAGGCGCATGCGAGTGATTGTTATGAATTAGTTTTATGTAAGATTATAAATAAGTGTAGCGTGAAAACGTGTTTATCTAGGAGGTTGTTTCTGCTGTCGTTTTAAAGAGCTTGAGGAGTATTACTAGGACCCAATATGATACAATAAAAATATATATCAGAATATAAGTAAAAATCGGTATTAACTTGAAAATTTCAAATTCCGTATGTTTTTTTTATTATAACACGCAGAGTGTTCTTTCGAATTGTACGAAACAAAATACTTGACAATACGTAAAAGAAACATTGTATTAAAATTTGAATAATACGGGAAATATGAGTAGTAAATAATGTTCTACTGCGCATACGCGAAATGTAGTTCTATATACTGTCAACAGATGGCGCCGTCAAAATCTACTCTAAATAAAACACAAGAAAGGCGCAGTTCGGGTCCGCGCCGTAGATTTTTTGTGAAAACTTCGGGATAAAATTATAAAACAAGTATTTCGTATTAATATGTAATTCAATTATCAATCTCCTTAATACAATATTTACACAGAGTTGTATAATGGTTACAGAATAGATAAATCACATCTCTTTAATACAATATTTACACAGAGTAGTATAATGGTTACAGAATAGATAAATCACAAGTTTATCGCATGCAACAAGGGTTTGTGGTCGCTTGTGATTTATCTATTCTGTAGCCATTATACAACTCTGTGTAAATATTGTATTAAAGAGATTGATAATTAAATTGCATACGAAACACTTGTTTTATGATTTTATCGCGATGTTTTCACGAATAATCTACGGCGCGGATCCGAACTGCGCCTTTGTTATGTTTTTTTTTTTTTGTAGAATTGTAGATATGTATCGAATTTCGTATGGAATCCGTCTATTGCTTATTTGTTTATCTATTCGTGCGTATATGAACGCTATAACTCAAAAGCGCAACAAGCTAAAAGAGTGAAGTTTGATATATGATTGACATCAAAACTGTACGCATGAAATCGATTACTCAAACACACAACAAGCAAGATAAATAAAATTTGATTGTGTTCTGACCCCAAAGTTGTAGGTCTATATCGCATTATGGACCTAATCGGTCAACAGGAAGCGGTCGAAAATGCACACTTCATTCTCTTCATTATGCTAAGAAGCTAAACACAAAACGCGCCGTATTGTACAAGTATACAATAAAGTCGAGGACAGAACAGGTTTTAGTTTTGTGATATCAGTTGTTTGAATTATAAATATATTATTCGATTCAATTTTTTAAGTGTTTTAATATGGTAAATTTTCATTCTTTCCCTCTTTTAGGGGGGTACTAGTGTATAGTTTTTAATTTTTGATTATTTTATATTCAAAAAAATTTGATTGATATATCAATTCCTTTTCGATATATGTCATCAATAATTTAAGATTTCGAAACCTGAGGAGGGTAATTATCCTTAGACTTTAGAAACGTTCTTTAAAACCAGTCTAATTTTTCAATTCAAATAATCAATTTTCGCAATCTTTTTCATTCCAGATTTTCCAGATAATAAATTTTCTTCAGTCGCCCCTGGATTTGGCTTCAGCTCCGCTAGAACACCTTCCTATCCTGTGTTTGACAGAACTAATATGAAGATAACGACAGCATCCATCGGATTAAAGAGCAAGAATAAAAGCGTGCTTTTTGCATCCCCTGAATTGAGTATCAATAAAGAAGAGAAGCCTTGTCAAAAACCCTTTTCGCACAACAGCTTATTTGCACAATTATCTGCATCCCCACGATTTAACAAAAGTATAGCGGTAAAGCCTTTTATGTCATCCTTTTCGTTTGGCAACATTAGTGAGAAGGCAAATGTTAAACAATCCTCTTCGTTTGACAGCAGTTATGAGAAGTCACATGTTAAATCATCACTGTCGTTTGGTAGCAATAGTATGGAGCCACCTGTTAAACCATCCTTGTCGTTTGATAGCAACAGTAAGATACCATCTGTTATGCTGTTTGGTAGCAACAGTAAGCAGGCACCTGTTAAACCATCCTCTCCATTTGGCAGTTGTTATGCGAAGACACCTTCTCCATCCTCGGGATTTAATGACAGTATTGGACAGACACTTTATGCTTTCCCTGGACTTGACAGCAGTTCTGAAATGACACCCTGTGCATCAACTGGATCCAGTTCTACAGAGAAACATTATACGTTTCATGGGTTTAATTACTCGAATGCAAAGGCACCATCGTCATTATTTGGGTTTAAAAACATCAGCGGAGATATGCCAGAGGGATCTCCTGGAACTGACAGCACTAGAGTGGAGACATCTTCTGTATCCACTAGAATTAGAAGGAAAAAGGATGTGAAACCTTCTGCGCCATTCTGTGCTTTCGGAGCATTCTTTCGTGGCAGAACTGACGTGAGATACCTTTCTCATCCTCTCTATTTAACAGCAGCAATGAGAAGCCACACTGTGCACCTCCTGCATCTGACCGCAGTTCTGTAGAGGTACCAGCGTCCGTTGGGTTTAACTACGCTAGCCCGAAGACATTGTCTGATTTTAATGGATTTCAAATCTGTAATGGAGGAAAGTCCTCTGCATCCACTGGATACGACAGCTGTCCAGATAAGCCTTCGTTTCCTGGATTCGACAGCGCTGGTACAAAGACACCATTTGCATCGTTTGGATTAGACAACCTTAGCGCAAAGATACCTTCTGTATCTCCTGTATTAGACATCTCTAGTGCAAAAACACCTTCTGTATCTCCTGGATTAAACAGCGGTAATAGAAGATTATATTCTGCAATTCCTGGATTTGACAGCAGTTCTGCAGAGACACCTGCATCCCCTGCGATTAACAGCGCTTGTGCAAAGACACCATCTGCTTCGTCTGAATTTGACTGCAGTAATGAAGAAACTGATTCAGCATCATATGCATTTGATAACAATTCTACAGAGGAAACTGCATGCTCTTATTTTGACAGCGCTAATACAGAGACTGAGTCCCCCTCCTTTGGACTTAGCAATAATGAAGGAAGTTCTGCATTTCCTAATTATGCATCTTCTTAAGGTGGCCTCAATTAAGTAGCCACGTCAAAGAATTATGATTCACTAAGTTTTACTTTGCAAATGTTATTTTTGGACCCTTACTTAAAGAATTGTGAATATCATTATAAATAAAGAAGTCTTGTGCATAAAGAATTTCGAATAAGTAAATCATTGAGAAATTTTGTGTCCGCTTGTCCTAATTGTGTGTACGAAAGTTCAAATTTCGTTTACGTCTATCCGTATTTCATGCATTTGCAATTTTTCTTAAACCTGTAAGTATATTCTTTGAAATCATCGCATTAACATCCATTTTGGACACTAGTGCAGAGCAATCGTGAAAAAATTGTCCATGGTATTGGTTATTTTCAAGCGAATCAATAATTTAGGAAATAATCATTTGTGGAATATTTAAATAGGTAGTATAATTTGGATTTGGTGGTTAAAATTCTTCCACGTACTACAAAATGTCTTATCGCAGTTTTTATTGAATTTTAAAATATTTAGTTTTCGAATCCTTTTGCCCCTACTTTTCATCTATGAAAATTCTTATAGGTACAGGAAAATCTTGTAATTTAATTGCAGGGCAATAAGAAAACAAGTTGTTTCGGAAAATCACTAAAATTAGGAAGAATTATTTTACTGGATATGCATAATTATAAAAACATTAAAATTAAAATATTTTAACATGATTTCGTTTTTAGCAAAAATCTACGGTATTGAGTTTGCATAGCCGGAATACAGATGCTTTAAAAACACACCAAAAATTAATATGCAAATGATTGTTATGTCACTTACCATTCAATTTCAATTCGAAACTAGAGATAAGAGAATCCATTTTTCAAATGCTCCCAAAAGAATCCCACTCATTTGGTCTATTATTTAATTCAAGGGTGATGCGTTGCTCGTAGTTTTATTCTGTCAACATCAGCCACAAATGGTTATAAAAGTTACAACATAATTATGGTATTATTCTAACACTGAGTAAATATCGTGCTATTATTCTAAATCAGATCTTTTCTGAGCTTTTCTAATATTATGTTGCTGAAACGGCGTACGATTTCTTCTTTTCAAATGGGACCCATTTTGACAAATCTTTAAATAGAAGAAAATAGTGTGTTAGCGTCTGTGGGCAAAATTTTAACTCGATAGACATTTTTTGTGGTGACCGTCGATTCAGAAAGGAGCGTTTCTAAAAATAATATTTAAAAGAAAAAAGCTTTTTAATTACTATCAAACCAAAGTCGTTACATTCAATTCCAGATGTTAATTTTTCTGCCCTTTAAGAGTTCTAAATGAATTGGAATTAATTTCTTTTTAAACTGCTTTGCTTCCAGTCAATACTGGGTTCTCCAATGCTCGAAAATATCTTTGATTTCCTGTTTATAAATTATATTACATATTACACATATTTTCTTGAGTTAAAACTAAATTATTTAACGATGAAGCCAAGGGAAATATTTGAGGATAGTGGAAGATTGGCAATTTCCGGTTTGCCCTGTGATTAGGAATGAGGTGTTGCTTTCTATAGGCCCAACAGGGACATACAAACGGATTTTTCTTCCTATAAATCAGTGGTGCGCAAACTGTTTTCATTTCCGACCCCCTCACTTTGTGTAAAATTTTGTCGCGGCCTCCAGAGGAGTCGCAACCACGGTTTTTGAAGAAAAGCATTATATATTTTATTTTCAAACAAATGTTTTTGAATTTAGCGACCCACAAAAATTTTCTCGCGACCCACGGTTTGCACACCACTACTATAAATAAGCGATTTCGCCGTGCACCTTCTAAGCATCCATTTGAGCTTTGCTGAGCCCCAGCGAAAAACAGTTCCATGTGCTCTTTAGAGTTGAAATATTTTAATTTGACAGTAAATTTTTACAACGAAATTATAATTCTAAGATGAGAATAACGAAATATTTTTATTATATTTGTCTGCATGAGAACAAAGAAATGGATAAGAAAAAATCTGTAACTGTTACGAAAATAAGTGGTTTTCTTATTACTACTGTAAAAATTATTTAGAGATTAAATTGAAATTTTGTGTAAATTTAAATTAAGGCAATTGTTGACAATTAAATAGAAATTTTATCGATTACCATTGGTTCTGCAGCCATAATAGCCAAATTGTCATAGAACGCCTTATTTTTTCTGAGCTATATATTTGTCAAATCGGTTTGAAATAATTATGATGTATATTATGATGTCACAGCTACATTTTTATGCACTGATATTATGTCCTCTCTTTTACAGGAGATGGAGATGGGCCATCTATGGAGAGTTACGGATGAAAAGAATAGGAAGTCCTGTTTGATTCAAAGAATCTTGAAATATCTGAATATTTTCAATCCGAATTTAGATGTCATTTTGTAAATTTATATAAATAAGACATATCCATTTAGAAATATCATATAAGAATGTTTTCATTCAGTTTTAATCTAGAAAATACATGATATCCACTACAGTATAGATCTTTGGATTTTGAGGCCCTTGCAGAAATATGGAGTGGTGCCCATTTTTTAAAAAAGTTAATAAATAAATAAAATACTTGATTTTTAATACAAAGAAGGAAAATATACAGATATAAAATACAGAAAACATATACAGATTAAAATATATCGTTTTACAGATAAGAGTTTTTAATTTTACAGTAGTAGAGGATGGTTACCCAATTTGGACTGACTACCTGGACATTTTTTAAAGTACAGTGGTAGAGAAGTGATTTTATAAAGAAGAAGTGGTAGAGATTTTTTGTGGCTTTTTTATCTTCAAAACAATGTGATTAACTTTTTATGAAATACACTTTAAAATAGGGGAAAATAGCCTTAAGGCTCAGTTAAGAAAACTGGTTGTCCAGATAGAACCACTGGGTTCACAAATTGGGCCACAAATTTCTTTAAGTGCAATTAAAGCAAAAAAATTTTTTGATTCTCAAATTCACACAATCTATGAACCCTAGTATGGAATTTTATGCATTGTATCGGTTCTTCTTTCCTTTGTTCCTTCCGTCTCCCTTTTTCAGTCCTGCCTTTAACCCTTGAAAATCCCGTCTCCATTATACAGAGAAAGCCGCCAAATCACGCGCCAACCGCCAAACCAAGAAGTTATGTTGAGCTATCGGCTAATTTTAAATTTTTCGCCAATGGTAGCAGTTTTTATCGCCAGATGGCAAATCAGATTTAAAAGGGAAACCCCAAGGGGTCGTTCTATTAGTTAAAAGAATGTGATTATTCTGGCATGTCTCTTCTGGCTGGATGAAATCCTTATCTGATTTTCACCGTCTGACCAGTGGCCAGCCTTTCGCTTAATTGGGCAAAATCCTTAGGATTCGAAGATTTAACCAAGAATTTAAAACTGTCTGTGATTTCCTGCTGCAAAGGGATCCCTTGCCCAAATAGGGTCAGAGGTGACGGGATGTAGTGCCAATAAGGCCAGCTGGCCGTAAATGTGAAGCTACTGGAACGTTCTTTCGCAGGAAGAAACAAGGGAGTTTAATCTTCTAACAAAGGCGAAATCTCATCTTAAAAAGGCATGTTGGAAGTTCGCCCTGGGCGTCAAAAGTTGCAGCTACGCCACTGCTTGAACGGTAGCTTAAAAATCGTGTCCTATAGGGTGGCTCTTGTAGTTCGGGAGCAAAGTAAGTTTCTTTCTATCTTCTGCTATTTTATGTGTAAAATTGTGTTGATGTGGTTCATGTTCTTTATATCTTGGAGGTGGTCTTCTTAACTCTTTGATTTCGGGTCACGAGGGGGTCAAATTTTTAGACAATTGCTAGACCCCTCACAGAAAAAAATCCTGCTTTTGAATGCTTGCCGTAGGGTTCCCTTGATGAAGTCCCCAGGTCGGATTTTCCTTTCAATTTGATTCAGTTATTTTTATTTTGCTTAATTTGCTTCAGTTTTATTCTAATTAATGATATTTTAGATGCTGCTACATTTGCGTGCACTGATACAATGTGTCTTATTTTATTTTTACTTTTCAAATGTCTTACTTCAATAGTCAATTTTTTCTCAGCTAGTTTAGTTTCCTATTTTGAATTTATTGTACAAAAATATATAAATGTATAAAATTTCATCATTTTAGCCAAATTTTTTTTATATTTTGAATCCAAAACAGTGAAAGAGTTCGTTTATAACTAACCGTTTAAAAATTTCTTGCACTTAACTCTTTCTGAAGAAATATTCGCAGCACAAAATCCAATTTCGATCAAATATATTTTAATGATAATTTTTTACACAAAAATAAATTGACCAGACATTCCGGATTAGCCGGATCACTACCGAATTTCGACTTTTTATTCCAGATTGCAAATGTGTCCTAGATGCAAATCTAGGATACTTTTTCAATTTTATATGCAACTTATGATGCACAAAGTTTTTCATGACAGATTGTCATGGATTTGATTTAAACTTATTGGGCAAAGGTAGATCTAGACACACGGAACATGAGATCATAAGGGCCACCGCGATAAGAATAGTAGTTTATTTATTTCACGTTATGATGTCAAACATGAAAAAAACAGACGTAACTGCAAAGCGTTAGTTTTCATATTTATTCATCCTGGTGTAGTTAACGGAGAAATTGCAGAATGCAAAATAAAAGAGGTTGATCAATTACTTTAAAGACAGTTAACTGTGAACATCACTGTATACACAATATTTACAGTTCATGCGGCGTACTTAATTCTTTATATACAGTAGATCACCGTCTATACATCTTTCAAGGGACTGACGTAAAACGATATATTAATGAAAAGACACATAATAGAAATTTTAATAAGTTATATTGATTATTATAAATTCAATGCTAATTCATTTAAAATTAATGATTTTAAAGCTTTTTAAGCTAATATATTACTACATTGCATGGAAACAATAGTTAAATTTTAAAATAAAACATTCATCATAAAAGCGAGAAAAATCAAACCTTCATTGCACATCTTGAGTACTGATAATACAATTTTAACTAGGGGGCTCTGCCCCCTGCTCGCTAAAGCTCGCCAACCCCCAGGAGGATTGCGCTACAATCCTCCGGGGCTTGCTACGCAAACCCTGCTTGCTTCGCTCGCTACATGAAGACACTGGGTGTCCTAGCACAGTTGTTATAAAATCTTTATATATATATATATAACACCCCTGCTCGCTACGCTCACCGACACCAAAGAATCACGTGATTCTTTCGGGATCACTATGTGAAAACAGCTCGCTTCACACGCTTGCCGTAGTTATCCGTTTCTGCTAGTATTAGGAAATTATAAGTACATTAATTAATAAAAGTAAATTAAAATTATTTGAAATTGCACGAACTCCTAAAATTAATTTTTCATCAGTTTCTACAATTAAAATCTTCTGGTAGCACAGATATATATGCAAATGTTAGAAAGAAATTTGAAAGGTAATATTTATAATCCAAAGATGATTAAAAATCAAAATTATTTTCATCAATCAGAAATTTAAAACTTCTTGGCATACACTTTTGAGTATTTATTCAAAAGTTTATTTCAACATAACTTCATTCCACTAAAATTTTAAGTTTAAAACTGATAAGATAGCCTTTTCCAAATCTTCAAAATAAATTTTTAAAAATTGCTTTTTCCACCAAAATTTCAAATATGCCCTCTTTGCAATGGAGTGTAATTCAGAAAAGCTTTCCCACATGTATACATGCTTATTTCAACAATTATTTAGTCAAGAAAAATATAGTGTGTTTCTCAGTGCAGTCATTTGTGTTTTAAATCTCAGAAAATTCTTGATCGTCTCTTGTCGTAGAAAGATGTAAACGATCTTGCAACCTTTTAGCTAAAAAAGGACAGTTTAAAGAAAATAGTGGCTTGAA
>BGPR01000009.1:3260501-3336274 GCA_013235015.1 Araneus ventricosus
TAGTGGCTTGAAACATGTTCATATTAACTATTCAAATTTAAAACCCACAATAATTATTTACATTTAGCCTTTTATAATTGATAAGATAGCTTTTTTCTCAAAAATCCTTGCTTTTTTAAGCAAAATTTTAAATATGCACTCTTTTTTATGAAATATTACACAGAAAAGCAAAGGTATGCAACATTATCATTCACCATAAGCAGCATGTGGCAATTCACTTCCTTCCGTACAAACACGGTGGCAAAAAAAAATTTAATCTCTCTATATATACACGTTGCAAACAGTATGCAACTTTAATCATTCTCCGAGAGCGTTGTGCAAGATAACTTTTCTGAAGTATAATTAGTTCTCTGGTCTTTATTCTGTAATTTTTTTTACACATAGTAAATAGTGCACACAATTAGTATCACAAAAAAAAGGCTCTGGCTCGCTAAGCCTATCGGCAGCATTTCTAAGCGATCTTCGCTGAAATCTTTCATCCAGGGATTCCCTTGCACGCTGCTCTCTTCTACACAAATTTTATTCAGAAGTTCGCAAAGAGTTCGTTATAATTCTTATTATATAAGAGAGAATAAATAAATTCAAAAAGAAAAAAAGTAACGACTTCTCCTGTAATCCGTAAGCGAGTAGCTCGGTTAGCGAAATGAGGTAAACAAACTGATCGTTGCCAACAGGGAGAAAGAAATAAAGGTACTTTTTTTGTGTCACGCATAAGCGTTTTATATAATATAGATTTTATACGACTTATATGCATACGCGTAGGCGCTTAATTAAAAGAATCTTTAATAAAAAAATAATAGGAACGGCAAAATAATGCCTGAGGCAGAAAATTTACTAATTTTAGAAAGGAGGCAAACGACGTATAACTGAAGTTTTTTTTATATTTACGAATCTTATAATTTTAAAGTTTTTTAAGATAAAAATAGTATATTACTACATAGTATGGAAACAATGAAATTTTAAAATTAAACCATTTATCATCAAAGTGAGAAAAATCATACCTTTATCTCTTGAGTACTACTTACACATTTCTTAATTTATGGGAATGCATATAGGCGTTTAATAAAAAAAACACTAAATATTAATTAAAAAATCAGAAAAACTTAAGTTTAGGGTGAGCAGCCGTTCCTCCTCACTTTGGATCGCCAATTTTAGTCGCCAAGAGGAAGAAGGTTTGGCGAAGTGAGAAAATTTGTTTTGAGTGCTCAATAAGCTTTTTGTTGGTCTCTTGCGCACGCGATGCCTGCGGCATCTGAAAAGGAGAAATTCCGCTCGCGGTGCCTGCGGCATCTGATGAGGGCAACGGGCAAATTTTTAAAACTTAAAAAACATCAGCGACTTCGCTTTCAGCAAAGCGGGAACCTTGTAGCTTCGCTTTTTCATTGAATGTTAGGAATCTAAGTTTTTTTTAAATTCCAAAATAATTTTTCGCCTCAAAACATTCCTTCGTTACAGTCAACACGAGCGAAGAACACAGCAGTCGAAACAAATCCATTCGGAAATGATCTGAACTGTCAAAATTCAAACCGGAGAATTCCAAACGAAGTATTATTCAAATTCGAATAAATCGACCAATTAAATCGAAGATAGCACAGAGCAGACCAATTAAAACGTGGCGCGGTGCGCAAAACACCAATATGATAATCGCTGCACTCGCAAGGCGCGAATATAAACATCGCTGCGCACCCAAAACAAATGTTCTCACATCGCTAAACCGTCTTTAATTAAAAGCCTTAAAATAATAGCAGCGGTGATTTGTGAATATTAGAAAGAGGGAAAACGCCGTACAACCGATGCTGTGCGTCGTATAAACGTTTTTTATCATTACAATGATTACGAATGAAAATTCAGACTGTGATGAAAAGGCGATAAACGAGAAACGTTTAACAGCGCTTTACTCTTGAAGGGGGTAGAGGATACCTCAAAATGCCCTACTTCATCATTGACTGAGATCAGAAAGTTGCAAATGATATTCCAGGCAAGAGATTTTTAAACATTTATTTCACATTTTAACAAGGTATAGTGTGCAAAAATGAAATTGTCGGTTAGAACATTAAAAACATTTAAACAAAATGAATCTGCAGAAAGGTACATCTCGTATCAAAAAGTTACCATGTACACAGGTATACTTGGCGAGAAGAGGAACCCGTTCAGTGAGGAGCAAAAAAGGACCATCTGGATCTGAGTAGCTGATGATCAACAAGCCGCATGCAACTGCAGATGAGGGCAATCAGTCAAAAGGCTCAACTCTGTTCAGGCAAGATGGCTAACATCATCTGTTGTACTACCACAGAGGCTCATACATCACTAAGGTGGGTTGGCTTATGCTGCTTGCATTCTTGCTCTCTCGGTCTTACGGAAAGGGCACTCCTATAAATACTTTGCCGAATAGTGCGCGCGCAGAGCTGCATCTTTTCAGCATCTTGCATGGAATAATAAAATTCTACCTGCCGCCAGCATAAAAACCAATCCCACTATAGGCGCCTATGGGGGAATGTTTTCGATGCCAATATTTGGCGATATTTCCCTTTTTTGGCGAGAAATGCTTTGTAAAGCTTTTCTATTTCGACGACTGAGAGATGCTATCTGTTATAAAGATGTAAACATTTTTACTTTGTACATGTGTGTGTGTGACTTATAGTAGAATGAATTCCTTCTTGAGTGTAATTGAATATGAAGGCATTTTTAAAACTAAACTTGAAATAAGTATATAGTGCATAATTCTTTGCTAAAGTAAATAATCTAATACGCATAAGTTAGAAAAATATTCAAATACATAAATACTTGCCAATGAGCTTAATATGAGCAAGAATTAAAGTTGAAAATAACTTTTTATTAGTTGTTAATTGTAAATAAAGATGGATGGTTTTCAAAACACGATGAAGAAAAAACTCAGTTTCGCGCCAATCAAAGTAAACACGGAAACCCTAGCGGGCACAATGATCAATTTGGCGTGGTAAAAGACATTCCCATAGACGCCTATAGTGGGATTGGTTTTTATGCCTGCCGCCATATGGCGAAGTGAGAGATGAAAATGCAAAGGTTCGAGAGGCTCTCTTTAAAAGAAATATTTCACTCCGACGTACTTAACAGCAAGAAAACGTATCGTAAAGCCCTTTGTAATGTAGCTGAGCTCACAGAGGAGAAGAATCGGAGGTCTCATTCCCATAGACCCTAATGGCAACTTTTTTAGCATTGCACTTCACATGAACTGTACGCCTTTTGTGGCCAACAAAGGAATTGACCAGAATACGTCAGCGTGAAAAAAACTAAACTTCGTTATTTTATTTACAAAAGTGAAACTAAATGTTACAAATTTTTGTTTAACTTATATCTACTTTGATATATGTTAGGAAACATGTATTAAACTTACTTGTTCTTATGAAGATCGACATCGAACACAACAAACAAGGCGGCGACTTTGATGTCCCGTTTGAAACGGCGCGAGTATCGAAGTGGCTAGTTCTCTTTGTTGGCGAGTGGGGGCGCTGATAAAATTGCGGAGTGAGACCTCCGATTCTCCTTCTCTGTAACTGATCTGTTCCCAGAAGTTTCAGTTTCGTTTTTAACTTCTCGCTAACACTGCTCGCTAATGCGCTTGCACCACAAGAGGGTTTGAAACTTGTTGCTGGGAGACACGTGATCAATAAAAGCCCGTTAGAGAATTTCGATGTTTTCCTGGTTAATAAACGTGCATTCAGGGATTCTGGAATATTTTTCAAGGTAAAGAAGAGGTCAAAAACCAATAATGCCCCTTCTAATCTAGGAGATTTGCTCTCTTCAGTATAACTCAAAAAATATCTGAAAATTATACTTCAAACTTGTATGCGTAAGCGCCACAATGCGATTAACGTGCAAAGAAACAGGTGAAATTCCAAAGCGTTAATGTTTATATTTATCACCCTTCTTTGTGAAGATAAGACTGATTAGAATTGCGTGTTTGCCAGAAGTGACGCTTCACCAGTAAAAACCCATCGGAGAATGTTAATAATTTTTCGTAATTAATGCGCGCTTCTTTGCGGACCAAAGGTGAAGAATCGACACACATGTGCTGAGTACGGAAAGGGTGAAGATGAATGGAATGGCGTGACTGGATATGTTGGCTAAATAAATATTAAATTTAAATATGAAAACAAAAATTAAACATATCTATGCTGATAATGCGGCGATACAGTGCATAGACAAAACTTTTCGTCTTCGTTCAGGCAGAAGTCACTAAGTCCACAAAAACCATTTGACGGACTACTGCAGTCAATTAGAATTTGCAATTAATTAATTCATGATAGAAACCTGTTATCAATAAGTCAACCGTAGGAGCTAGAAATCTATAAAATGATATTTATTATTTATCATAACGACTCAAAATTAATAAAGATTTAACATATCTCGGAACTATAATTTTGGACTTTGTGACTTTTGCCTGAACGACGACGATATACATGGTACTTCACTAGAAAAAAAATAAATTCTAGGCTGATTAATAGAAATACAAACATATAATAAATAGAAACAATTTTGATTTGTCATTATAATTTTTAAATGACTTGCGCCCTATTTTTTAATTTTAAGAAAGAAGAAAATGGTATAATTAAGAAAGTAAAATCAACTTTAAAATATGGCTGGGCTAAAAAGGATTAGCTTTGAATCTTTCTTATTCTAAAGAGTGTTCTTTTTATTAGATTGCATAAACTTCATTGTTTTTTTATCATAGTAAGATAACCCACTACCTACCAATTTTTTCATGTTTTATTTATTTAGAATAAGTGTATAATCAATGTTTAGCAATTATGGAAACTCTACTAATCTGAATTAAATATTCCAAATTTTAATTTTGTATAAATATTTCTTTAAAAAATATTAACTAGGTTTAAGATTTTAAAAAACTAACTTATGAAGAATTAATCTTCCGAAGTGTTACTACACATGTTCATGCTCGATCAAACAGGGCCATTGTGGATGAATCAGCGTGGAAAAGGAATAAAAATAATAAGGTAAATAAAATATTTATGCTTCTTTAGCTCTTCCAGTCATTTTTTTTTTCTTTTTGAAATTTTTAAATTTATATAAATAAAACTGAATATTTAACTATTTCATAGTTTCTGAATTTTCATTTTTCTCCATTTAGGATTTCGTTCAATATTCCTCGCTCTCCCCCAGCTAGGGACCCTTTCTACGTGCTCCAATTCTACAGCATTCCGGATTGAAGTTCAAAAACTCGAATAACTTTAACGATATAAAAATATTCAAATTATCTTCACAATAATTTCATTGCATAAAATGAATGATTTGCAAAAACTTGCTTCGAAAATACTTAGGAAGGAAAAGCTCTATGAACAAATGTCTTTTTGGAAGAGAGATAGCCTTTCCCGTTCCTCTTTTTATAACTTTTGCATTTATGACGCATTAGTTACATTATCCTTTGATGGATCATCGGAATTTTTGTCCCTAGATGGAGCAACCTCCGATCCTAGAAGGTCCTCCTTGTTTTTCACTTTTCATCATGAATTACGGTAAGACTTATACTGTCAAGTAACCTTGGATGTAAGGTAGTGATGTGTCAGTTTCGTTCCTTTCGTGGAGTCGGATCCACGGATTCGAGTCTGGTTGCGGATCCGGATCCGCGGATTCGTTCTGACTCCGAAACGTAAATGGATTTATCGTCCATAATTACTGTAATAATCTTTATTATTGAACTTGTATTTTAATATAAATCTGAATCATAATCAATGAAATTATAATTTTCATTAGATAATTAATTATATTGATATTAATTTTAATGAATAATTTTGATTAATAATTATAATTAGATAATTAATTATATTGATGATAATTTTGCTAATTAATTCTAATTACTAATTATTTTCAAATTAACATTTCTGTTAATTATTTAAAATGTCGTTAGTGAATTTAACGAAACTTTGCTAGAACTTTCAGTATTTTGAGACGCTTTTGATTTCTATTATCTGGTTAGGACTTCCCATGATTAACATTTAATTTGTTGCAAACAATATACTTACTGAAGCGTTCACTAATGAAATTTCAGCTCAGATTTCTTTCTAATTAAATATAATCTCACCCAATTCTAATGAGCTCCATACGGTAAAAATATCTTTTAATCATCATCAAGGAATATAAAACAACTCTTTGCAGTTATCAAAGATCCACTGATGCTAAAATCTGTTATTGACTATATTAACAAAATGTAATTTTTTAGTAAATTCCTGTCAGTTGAATTAATTGCTTTTAAATTTTGAGCGAACTATAGATGTCATTTAAATATGCAGAACAATTCACCTGCATACGTGGCTTTGTCGGGAGAACGTCGTGTTACGAATCCTGGTGACATGGGTTCAAATCTCAGCAGGCATAGTCGTTGCAAGACAATGTTTTGAAAATTTTAATTTCGGATATTCTCTTTAAAAAGTTATTTTAATAAGTATGGGAGAACTAATAAGTTAGAATAGGAATTATTTAAAATCTATCTAATAATAAATCAGGTTTGAAAATAAAGAGTAAAATAAAATGCTGAATATATATTATAAAATAACTTTATAAAGAAAATATACGAAATTAAAATTTTCAAAACTTTGTCTTGCAACGACAATGCCTACTCGCGACTCGAACCCATGTCAGCAGGGTTCGACGAAACATGTCGTCCTACCGACCTCGCCACGTAAGCATGTGCGGAGGATGGCATACTTAAATGAAGTGTTCAAAACGAAAAGGTATATATATAAAAAAATTCGGCGTATGTGTGAGTAATTCTTTAAATTACTCAAATGGAAAAATATTATTTCTTAATAATTTTAAAAAAGCATGCCTATTTGTTGACTTATCTTAAACTTTTATACCAAAAATTCTTGACTATTTGAAAAAAGCACAGACTCAAATTTTTCTCTTAAATAGCTTTTATCAAATTTATTAATTTCAATGTACCGAGATTCAACTAATGAAACTATTTTTGATATTGAAATCTTGAGTCAAGAACAAAAAATAATAATTATTTTTAATTATACTTATTATGAATTCTTTTTACTTGCATCTTCTTTTTACTAGCAACTCTTTTACTTCTCGAGCAATATCAAAAGAATCATTGATCAAACCAACTATTCTACTGGTTCCTTTGTAAACAACCTCAGAAATCGATCTGTATGCACAGCGTAACCAATTGCATTCATTCAAATCAACCAAATCTTAGCATCTCCTGCTCCACGCGAAGAAATTTATAATGATATATCGTTCATTCCAGAACGAAACAAATCCTCTTCTAAGATTATGTATCCGAATCAGCGATTCTGAATCGGAATCAGCAAATCCGATTCCGCGGATTCATCACGAATCCGATTCGGCGGACTCGTTCCTTTTGGTCGGAATCGGATCCGGTCGTTCCTTTTGAGGAGTCGGATCCGCGGATTCGTTCCGGAGTGAACGACACATCACTAATGTAAGGGGTGTGGAAAAGCTACCATTGGTTGCTTAGTCTAGTATAGATACAGGAACATGCGGTCGAGGGAGGAAACATCGTAGGATGAACTTGGCTATGTTACCGAATTAAAAGTAATAAAGTAAATTAAATTTCATCGCTGCAAATTTCCTCATGGACTTGAAGCGGATACGTCAGCGGAAGGTCATGCGCAGTTTGTAGTTTCGCTTTATACGTCAGCAAAACGTGTTCATGATCGGCACATGATAAGAAGAGCGGAAGGGGAATTGCCGTCTTTTTTAACAACGCTGTGTTTAAAATATTTTTGCAGTGAAACATACTAGAGAAAAGTGATTGTTCGAAAATGTCTACTCAGGATAAACGAAAGTGTTTCACTTTTACATGGACTGTAGAAAATATCAGTTATTGCTGGCTGAAAGCACCTGAATATTTCGAAAGTCCTACCTTTGTGATAAATGCACCACAAGAATCGGAATATTCTCTTCAACTTCATCCCAGAGGACATCAAAAGGATAATTACATTGGCTTTTATCTAATGAAGAAAGGAAATCGTCCTCCTGTAAGAATAGATTGCGAAATTGCATTCTTGGCAAAGGATGGTTCAGTACTTGCATCGACGGAATATACAAATTGTACTATTTGCGCTGGCAATGGTGATTTCAAGGAAAGAACAGACGTTTTCGTTGCTAATAGGTCAGCTTATCTGCCTGAAGACAAACTAACAGCTCGTTGCAGAATATGGAAGAGTGATGGGGACATGACAGAGGATGTCCATTTGTTTGCTCGCACTCGAATCTGCATCAAGAAGGATACTTTCTTATGGGATATCCAAAATTTCAGCAGCCTTCACTCAGAACAAAAATGTACCTACCAGATTAAATCAGTGGTGGATAATGAGATGTTGATGACTCTCGATCTTTCTTTAAAGAATCCGTATACTGACGAAGATTCGATTACCATCCAACTCGTATCCAAAAATGGTAAAATAAAATATTTTGTTCTTCACTTAATGCCTTTAAATGGTTTCGGAAGTGCAGACAAAGGCATACGAAAAGAATTTTTGTTCTGTGAGAATAAGAAGTCAAAATTGTTTACTTTACCTTTTTCAAAAAAGAACCTGATGGCGAATAAAAATATATGTTTACCAAACGATGTTCTCTCTCTTCAATGCGAATGCACTTTTTCTACAGGAGTTGTTATCGAAGAAATCGAAAGTGTCATTCATGGTAAGACAAAATACAATTTTTCAACCAGTGAAATGGATAAAATTTGCTTGGATTATAAAAATGCATTGTCAGTGTCACAGCGTATTTTGAGTGAAAATTTGAGATCTTTGTTTAAAGACAACATTCTTTCTGACATAAAAGTGAAAACCAGTTCTGAAACATTTCAAGCTCACAAGAGTATTCTGAGCGCCCGGTCTCCAGTATTCAAAGCCATGTTCTCGAACAACATGAAGGAAAAATACAACAAAAGTGTTGATATTGAAGATATGGATAGCGATACAGTGCACAAAATGCTTCAGTATATTTATACGGCTGAAATCAAAGATTTGCAGTTTGAAGGTGCTTACGAATTATACCGAGCTTCCGACCAATACGAGATCCTTGCTTTAAGAGACGAATGCTCTGCTTACTTAAAATCTAACTTAAAGCCAAACAACGCGTGTGAAGTGCTTATTCTTGCAGATTTGCATCAAGATGAAGATCTCAAGACTTCTGTACAGGATTTCATTTTTAATCATGACATCATAAATTCTGAAGAATGGAAACAGTTAATGAAAACTAATGTAAAATTAGCCGCCGATACGATGCATCTCCAAATTCAGAGAAAAGCATTAAGTATGTACCAAATTTAAAGTTTTACTTTTTGGTATTGATTAGAATATTCTTTGCAGTATTTATTGTATTGAATATTTTAAACTAACTTTATAACTGCTTAAGATTTCTTTCGTCTTTTTATTTTTAAAAATGGTTTATGTATTAAGGCACAATTAATGTATTTATAATATACGAAATGTATTTTCAGAATTTTTGTGAGTTTAGGGAGATAGAAAATGATAGAAAAAAACTTGGTAAAATGTATTTAGTGCATGACATTATTTAAATATAATTTGTGCACGGAAATAACGGTATTAAAATAGTTTTACTGAGCAGGAATGTTAGTATATCTTACCATCATTAGTATTTTGTTTTATATTTAACAATTCGTGATCATAAGTATGCTTAATTTAATTTTTATTTTAAATTTTATAAAAAAATACGAATTTCAATTATTAATAAAAGTGATAATTTAAAAGAAATTTAACAAGTTTGATCAGCATTCTTCATTTTGAATGTCAGGCAGTAAAATGTATCATATTTTAACTGTTTTCTTTTATCTGTATATTTTTCATATACGTGTACCTTGTTTAAAGAGGAGTTAATTTTTATTGAATGGTCACTAGCTCATTTTGGAAGGGAAATAAAGATATTAAAATAGCAATACTGAATATATGTGTTACAGCTAAATATCTCATTAGTATTTTTTTTATATTTTTCTAAAACACTGTATGATCGTAATTAATAAATTTAACTTTTATTTTAAAATTTTATGGAGGCTTCAACTTTAGTGATTAAATATTATGAAAATTCAAAAACAAACTCTACTTTTTTCAGTGCAAATACTACCAATGTGCTTCGTTGGTAAATGTTTGTATACAGTATTATTCATCTTATTGTAAATGCTTGGATTTATATTGATTTTAACTTGTATTATTATTATTTAACTTGTTCATACAGTGGTTACTACCTAGAAAACTTAAACGACGGGAAGATTCAATTTCATCCCTTTTAATATTGGCATATGAGCGTCCGAAAGAAATTGCATATCATTTTATTACCAATATATGCAGTAGTAGCTAGTTAAAACGCATCACCTATACTTTGTCATGCTTCATACACAAGCCAATCTTAAATGATGACGCACTAGAAAAATGATGATGCAGTCATGCGTTTCTATTGCAGACCGATCAAATCTTTTCAACAGCTTTATTTGCACGATTTAAATTTATAATGCAATATTCACAAAAACTGAATGTGGCGCTTTTACTTTGCCAATATTGCCCTTACGAGTATCGTAATTTGTAGAAACTCTCAGAAGTTCATCTTGCTTTACGCACTAAAATGAACCTTACAGTCAAACGCAAAATGTTTAATCTGTAATCAGTCTGTCAGCCTTTTCATTTTTTTTTTCGTTAAGAAAACTTTTACATGCAAGATTTTAACAATTTTGCATCTGGTAGTTGTTTTCTATAGCTTCGTTATAACTTCCGTTGCACCAATTTTGGTAATTCCCTCTCAAGCAGCTTCTCAAGATTCTATACTTTTTCTTCTGTAAAATTCATGTTTACCCAGTAAACAGCTGCAGTGACGACGAAACATAGTGACGAACCTGTATATTAACAGATGGTCGCGGGTGTTTTTCGTCAATTCAGGACGAAAAGCAGGCAAAACTACCTTTCATTTAAAATAGTTGTTACTTCTAAACTTTTGCAAATGTTTGACACTTTCGGTTTCTTATCGCATTTTTAATTTTACATTGTAATTAGAGCACATTTTAAAATTTTTTTTTATAAACAACTGCAATTTGATAATAAATGTAATTCTGGAATATTCTTTGTTAAATGTATTTAAAAGCACTTTTTTGAAAAATAATTATCCATTAATTTATTTGGTCGCTATTAACTGTGTTTTTTAAACCAAGTATAATAATGAAAAATACTTATCACTAGCTGCCTTTGGTGACTAGCTTGTTCGTAGGAAATATAATTTAAACTGAATCTCTTATACATAATTTGATATTCGTGAATCTCTTAACAAAGCCATTTTAAATTGTGATAGACAATTTAACCCATTCTCCTTCAGTGGTCTTGCACCTGTTTTGTTCATTGAACATCCTTTATGGAAGCAAGTAGATGTCCGTGTCATGTAACACATAATTGCACCTATTGGTTCCAACTTCACTTTCTTATTCCTAATGCAAAATATGCACTTGATTTCAATATTAAAATGTCTCGGCACATTTTACGTCTAGCAGCATGTTAACTATATCAAAATATATTGATAAAAATAATTGAAACATCTTTCAAGCATACTGGATATATTTTCTAATATACTATTTATCTTAAAGGACTTTATTTTCAGATTTCAGAGTAAAATTAATGAAATAAAAAAGGGAAACAAATTCCTTAGCTTTCAACAATGGATGATAAACACTCAAATAAATATTTTTTAAACAATGAAAATGGTTTGAATTTTATTGCAACAATGAAAAGTATTGTTGCAAATTTTGCCTAAAAATATTTTTTTAATTTATTAAAATTAGAGAAAAAATTGTACAGCTACTTAATAAATAACATTGAAAAGGTAACTTTTTGCATTTTCAGCAATTTTGCATGAAATAATTTTTATGCTGTAATATTTTTGGAAGTTATTAATTAAAAATACAAGAATTTCGCTTAATTTTCAATAAATTAAAATTCTAAGAAAGGGCTCCGAATTGCGCATCCCCACCTTCCAAAGTATTTTTGTGACAAATTTCCTAGCTCTAAGTCAAGAGGTCTGCACTGCAGAGCGCCAACACATAGACACACACACGCATTCTCCTTTATTATTAATAGAGATAGTGATTGTTACTATGAGCATTCAAGCTAAGCCTAATAGTCATAGTAACTAACCCCCTAGACATAGTTGCACTGTATTCGAAACAGAACTGTTTTTAAAATTTTCATACTCTTTGTGCTTTTGCTGAACTTGCATCAGCATGTTGTTTACATAATTTTCAGTTTGATCTGTTTTATATATTTAATGCATTGTCTTAGTCTATGAACAAAAATGAAAACCGTTGCATAAGATTACTCTTTAATTTTTGTGCGATTTGAATATTTAATTGTATCGCAGTAATTTTCAGTTTCCTTTAGAGATTTTCAAAGTGTTAAGAACTTTGACTTTTAAAGAATGCTGATTTTTTTCTTAACAAAATTTGAAGAATGAAATAACGATTATCATTTTAATATTATTTCGAAGAATTGCGTGGAAATTCTGATTTAAGGATTACCGGATTGCCCACCATTGTCATTCTGATTCAGACAAGACAATCACTTGTTCTCATCGTATAACATTATTGCACAAAGATAAATTAATATTTAGAAAAAAAAAAACGTTAGAGCCTCAATACAGGCAAACTAAAAAGCAGACGATAACTTCGTAGTTTTAAGCATTCTGTATATCTATTTGTAGGCTGTTAATTAAAATATTAAAAAATGCAAACGATTTTCAGTTCCAATATAATTAAAATGTTACAGGATAAATTCTTGATTACAGTTTAATTAAAATTTCGGATTATAATTTTTGATTTAGATCATCTATAATCATTTTCTGAAATTAATTGAAATGATATTAATTGCAAGCGATACATTTTTAATTCCAATATAAGTAACAAGTTACAAGCTAAATTCTTAATATCAATATAATTAAAAAATCAAATAATTTTTTATTTATATCATGTTTCATAATTCACGGAATTTTCGATCCAAATATATTAAAAAAGCAAACGATAAATTCTTATTTTTCTTAATATTCTTATTATAATATTAATTTTAGAACCACTTTGTAACAATTTCCGCAATGTTATAAAGTACTCTTTACTTTGTTGCAGTGAAGACATAAAAAAAGACTTAAAAATATCTTACTTCGTCGAGCATTTTTACTAACGGAATTGTTCTCTCTCCTCGACTTTACCAGATTATAGCGCATTTTCTGTGAAGTTTCCATTTTATATTCAACCGAATCAGGTAAACCTTTAGAAAAAAAGTTCTTCAAACGTTTGGATTCAAAATTTGACATACACATAACTAGAGTTTGCATTCCAAAACTACATACCGAATTTTATGATATAGCTTGCTGCGTTTCTGAAAAATCACGTTTGCATACTCAGGAATAGACAGACTGACAGAGTGTCAACCTTATGATGAAGCTGGAGAAAAAGTTCACACAGATCTACAAATCTGGTGATAATACCTTATACAAAATTTCATCCATCAAGCTGTTTGAGCTATTGTGTTTGAATGCACACGTGGGAGGGCAGGTACTGAATTGATACTACTTTTAGATTGGGAAAATTTACTTGTAATTACTATTTTATTTTAACATTATAAAAAAATCACTACATGTAAAGAAAGGTCTTTTTATATAACTTGTTTGCTCGCTCTATAACCACTCAGAGGCGTTGTATGATATTATTACTGTATGATGTGGAAAGTGAATATTTATTTGATAGGAGAAAGTATTCGAACATAAAAAAAATGGTCTCTGGTTGTGGCTTCAAAGAGACTTTTGCAAATTACATAAGCCATTTTTTCTATTTTAATGATCAAGTGTCAATTGAATTTGCTTTCTGTGAAAATTAACAGTACAATTAATATGTATTTTAAATGAGGTTTTATGTTTCAAGGTATATGCTGTTTTATATCTATGTAACAAATATGTGTGCTTTTTCCCTTTGAAATATTCATACTCTTTAAAAAATTTGGCAAAATCAGAGTAGGATCGAACGTAGAATCAGCTCGTTGCTAGGGCTAGAAAATGTAGCTGGGATGTTCTTTTCATTTCCGGCGTGGTACCGTGCAAAGATGGCGAATTTCGGAGAAAGGGCAAAAATTGACATGATTCTGTCTTCTTGTCCCTAGGACTGGACATTCAACCAATCGGGGTCAAGCATTCTATTAAGCGATGACGTAGCCTCTGAGCCGTTATTTAAGGGAGCCCCCCTCTTGCATTAACTGAAAAAAAGAAGGACATGTTGCCTCCTATAAAGGGTGCGAAATGTACAAAAGAAAAAGCCAAAACAACGAAATCCTAGCAGTTAACCCAAATTTCTCTTACGCTGACATGACGAAAAGTCATCTTAATCAAAATAAATTAACTGGAAACCCAAAAATTAATACTCAAAAACCCCCCCCCCCCCCGGTAATTCAGTCTCTGAAATCCAAGATCTATTCTTTATTCTACAAGAATTTAAACGTTTATTCAAAAACACCAATATTGCCCTTTTGGTTCACACCCTAAGAACCCAAAATAATGATATTGACAAAACCAATACTCTTCTAAATTGGCTTTCGGCCACCAATAAATAATTCTCCACTTTTCAAATTTTCCTAATTCTGTCTTTAGTCTTCCTGAAAATTTTGCTCCCAACGTGTTAGCTCTTGACAACCTATTTGTCAAGACACCAAACTTTAAAATCTCGCATCGCTGGTTCGATCCCTGAGTGTCCTCACCCGGCGCGTTTTCCTTTTTCTGCTTCCCCCTTTTTATTTTTATTCTAATTTCTTTTAAGTTCATTCCTATTATTTTAATTTGTTGGCACATGCATTAACAATTAGGTCTAATTTCCATTTTTCATCAAGCCATATCTGTTGGATTTATGGGTGGTGGGGCCTGCGGCCCCAATGAACCATAAGTAATCTCATCACTATCGCCCCAGATTTAAGGCTCTCTTCGACCTTTCGCCTGACCCTCGAGAGGAGGTCAATGGACAGATTCGGATCCGCGACAGTTTCCCCTGACCTTTAGGCGCACAAAGCGGGAGACATGACCTCACGTATGAAGGACTAAATAAGATTGAAATCCTTTGCATTCGAGCAAAATTGCATACCAAATGTTGGACGGCCTGGTGATTTCATTAGCTAAGCTGATCAATGAGAGATCGCGGATGTTAGTTTCGTTGGCAAATTACTCGTAGCTTCACTTGGATGATTGATTCAGTTCGCAATTCACACGCCTGCTTTTCATTGATCCTGAACATTATTCGATAACACGATATATTACTAGGGAAGACTTTGGGGCTTAAGCTCATTTCTCTGTTGGCCAACCGAACCCCAGAGAACGAGGCAACATCCCACTACTTTGGCGTGATGTGAATGGCCCATTGGCAGACCGCCCCGCCTTGGAAATGAAATTCCTCCTCGTGATGGGAGAGCGTGTCCAGCCCGAATCTGTCAGTTAATCTGCTCGGATTTATTAATCTACTCTTCCGTTGCAGTGGTGAAATGCCGAGACCTGCTGAGTGTCTGGGACAGTGAAGGGTGATGAAGGCGACAACATTTGTGGGATAAGTACTGTTCAGATTTGTTTTGTTAATTTCTTCATATGCAGAGCATCGGTAATTAAAAATTTAGATGGGACGCTAATAGTTATATCTCGGGTTTAAGGGGAGGAATTCTGAGAAAACTATGTAAAAAGTTAAATGAGTGTGAAAATTTCAGATATCCAAGATTTGTTTTCTTTTGTGTTTGTGTTGCTTTATTGAATATGTATTTGTGTTTATTGTTCATGGGATAATCCAAGGTTATGTTCTCAGTATCTGTCATGTGATTCTTATGCAAAATTATGAGTAGATTTAAATGGTCATTTTCAAAGTAATAGATCTAAAGCTTTAGCTGCAAGCTTAAGAATGAGACTTGAATCTGACAAGTGCAACAATAACAAATTATTGATTACATGATGCAGGGTAAAAGTAATTAGAGTATGCAGTATGGACAGTGAATAAAAAAAAATAAATTATATGTACATTTACAGAGTATTTTAGTTGAATAAATTACCAGAGTATCACCCTTGGATTGTCCTCTTTCAGAGATAGCCACTGTGACCATGTGGGTAACTGCACTAGAACTATTTAGGCATAAAAATTTAATTTTAAAAGTGTGTTGTTAATCGCATTGTTTTTTTCTCATTGTGTATTTAAAGAAATTTTAATGCCTTATTTACTTACCGCTTTAACATTACAAAATCCCATCTAAAAGGGTATTGAGTAATAATTAAATCCTCTAGTGCAGCATGTAATAGTATGTATCATAGAATATCCATGATCATGTGGTAGTGTTATTAAGAATTTATATGGGGCTTGAGTTGCGAAGAATGAAAAAAGAATAAAATGGGGGAATCAAATTAATGTTCGGAGAGTAATTTTCGTCAGTTTCTCTAGGTAAATAAATATGAGCTAACTGAAATCGTAGTAAAGAAAATAGAAGCTAATTCCTTTTGTGACACAAACTTGGGAGATTGGTTGAGAGTAATGCAAGAAAGTAAGGGGAAGACTTTTAGTATAAGATTCCGCAACTCACGCCTCATGTGGAATTGTTGATTTTAGTATTCTAGAATTTCTTTCGGGTAGGGCACCCACCGAATACATTTAACCCATAAGTTTGATATGTATGTAAATTGAAAGTGCAATTTTATAGCCAGGATAATAGTTTATGTTATGGTGGCTGTGTTTTGAGATCAAACTAAAACATAGCGCAAGTATATGCGTGCAATAACTGCATATGTCATGTTGATGTACGTGTGTAATCATATTAAACAAAGCCGTTAAATAAATGTTTTTTTTATTTTGCTGATACTTGAATTGTTGTTTATTCACACATAATCCACATCCTAAAAATATATTCTGAGTGTGTTTGGAATTAAATTTGTTCCTGAGGTTATTGCTTTCTGAAAATTTTGCATGTGTTAATCAGCGAGGATTTTAACCTTTTATATTTTAATTAAGAAAGAGTTAATGTGATTCAATTGTGCAGGATTAATTGTGAAGCTTCAAGGCTGAAGAGGAGTATGGACAATGTTAAATTACCGCTAACTTAAGAGTTTCTGAGAGTGATCAAATATAAGTGATACTTTTAATATGAGAGTTTACATGACTAATATTGTCTTTTTCCTTCAGAAAAAAAATAATAATAACCTTTCCACTATACGATCGCTTCCTCGTAATTATAAGGAATTAATTATAATATTGTTAAGATAAAATCACTACAGTACACAGGCTGTCCTGACATAAAAAGTTTCATCCCTTTTACTTGTTCCACTTCCGAGATATCGTGTTAGCATCGTAATGACAACGCCGAAAAAAATAAACGCAATGATTAAATGTATACAAAAAAATTTTTGCATGTGAGTGGCAACAACTAGCAAATAAACACAGTGGAATAGCTCAAGGGGGTTGGAGCGGACGATCCGCTTCGAGCAGCACTTCGAAAGGGACGGCAAATTCAGACCTGCAGAAAAAAATTTTATAGCTAAGAAAAGCGGCAGCACTCTCAGTCATTGTGCATATAAAAAAATAAATAATGTAATTAATTCGTATGTTTTGACTTTTGTCGGTAAATTGCCGATATGTGAAAGAAAGACTGGTGGTAGTGATCTCCACAGATCGAGGGCTTCAAACGTCGAATTACGTTACTAATGCAAACAATGTTTTTTCCTGGATTTTTTTTAAGTTTATGTGCCCTATGTAACATTATTTTGACACGGCACTTAAATATATATATTTTTTAAATTCGCTTTTTTTTTTACCTTAGATGTAAATTGGACAAAAAAATCGAATTTCGAAAACGTTTTCTATGGTAAGAAAGTAATAATTGAAATTTCTATTAAAAATAAAGCCCTTTTTAACCTATTGCACTCTGAGAAGTAATTATGTGTGTAATAATTCATTAACCATAAGGCTGAGCGCAGATTGAGGTGCAGGCGACAAAGTGAGCGCAGACCAGCTTCTGTGACTTACGGTTTCCTCTTCAGTTTCCCTTACTAATGACCGGATATACCGCATATTGCCACACAGATGAAGCAGTGCAGTTTCTGTGCGACACTTTGCCGTCTCTGCGTGGCAATGGGCTGTAACCGTATTATTACTTTGTCGTATACGAAGTATACAAAGAGAAAGTATTGTAATCGTCAAAAACCTCGAGATTTTGATGATTTCCTGCGTTTTAGACGTCGTCTGAGTCCGAAAAACACAATTTTGGGATTATGGCTGTCTGAGTGTCTGTGAACATGGTAACTCGAAAACTATTAAAGCTACAAGGATGAAATTTGGTATGTGGTCTTTACATATAATTTCTAGGGTCTATCAAATTTTGGACAAAATCCGTCCACGGGACGTCTGTCTGTCCGTGTTCATGTGAACACGACAACTCAAAAACTTAAATAGCTAGGTGGATAAATTTTGGTACTCAGTTTTATCATCAGGAATGTAGGTTTGTATCAAATTTTTTGGACCAAATCCGTCAACGTTTTGATTGTCTATCAGTCTGTATAATCGCATGCTTGTTAACACGATAACTTCTAAACCCTATGATTTAGATCAGCGATTCTCGACCTGTGGGGGACGCTGCCTTGGGGAGCATGATAAAACTAAATGGAGGACGCGAGCATATCGAAAAGAAAATATTATTTAAAAAAGTTATTAATTTTCTAAAAGGAAAATTAAACAAAATACATTCTGAAGTAATAAAATATACATTTACACTGATATAATACACTTATGAACAGGATTCTACCATTACTGCACAATGAATTGAATAATTAACAAGTTTAATAATTATTAGCGACTCCCTTGGGCCTGTCTTGCAGAGCAACGTTTTTTGAAGGAAGGTTTAATATTTGAAATAGACACTCTGAGTTCTTTTTCTATATTTAGCTGAGATCTATATTTTGTCTTCAAACCAGCCACCGCAGAAAATCCGGTTTCACAAAGGTAGGATGTTGAAAATGGTAATAGTATACGATATACTCTTGTTTTCAGTGCAGGAAACTCATCATTCACCCCTGCCCAAAATTCAAAGAGTGGTTTATTGCTAAATTGTCTTTTGATTTCGCTACTTGACATGAGTCTATGAAGATTTCTTCTTCGGCAGTTAAGAGATCTTCGGGATTATTTTGAAATTGGTCCTTACTCTACTCGTAACTTGCTGCCAAGTTGTCATCAGCAAGAAAATACTTTAAAATTCTTTTCCAGCATGACTAAATAATTTTAAATGGTTACGAAAACAACATTCACATTTTGTTCTCCATCCTTGTAATTTTTAACAAATTCATCCACATATGAAGGGGCGGGGGAAGAGGGGGGCGCAATGAAAATTATGAATGAAAATTGGGTTGCAAATAATGAAAGGCTGAGAAACACTGACTTGGGTAAATAAAAATTGGTATGAGGTCTGCTAACATTAACTGTAGATCCGTGCCCAATTTTGGTTTCAATCGGTTGAAAAAAAAGCGTTAAAGTTGCATATTCGGTTTCTTCACCATTCGACAACACAAAAAAGGCGCGATCAATTCGCACATTTTCCCCCAAATGGCGCATATAAGTGACGTTGGTGCATTTTTTCCCCACCCGTGGGAAAAGTTTGGGAAGACCATTCCCTCTGGTTAGTATGGAGAAACAGCGCCCTGTCAATAATTGTGACACGCGCACTGCTCGGCGCTTGTGAAAGCAACATGTCGTGACAATCTCATTTCTGAAACTTGTTTCTTGGAAATTTTGAGGAAACTGAATAGGAAAACTTATTGAATGATTGTGCAACTATCCGACAATTTTCGGTCATTTTAAGCTTAGTCATTTGCTAAGCTGGAACAAAAAGCTGTGCTGATTTCAAAGCTATATTAGAAGAAGAAATTTGGAAATGCAGTCAAACTTGAATCATTCGAATGTTTTTAATTTGAATTTGTCTGTAATTCGATTTTTTTTTTCTCTCAAGTCCCTTGAATTTCTTAATAAAAAATAATTTTCATTAGAAAAAAACCCATTTGTAATTCAAATCTTTAAAAATTGTAAAAAGTCATTTGTCTTTTTTATTTATTTTTTTTAGTTAACCTTCCGGCAGATGCGGGTGTGCAGGTGATACTTATATTGTCCTTTTATAATTTAAGTAATTTAAGTGCACTTTTTATTTATATAATCTTTGTTTAGTATAAAGCTAATAAGTACAGATTACATAAATATAAGTTGCATTTATTTTTGTAAAACAACGCGATATATCTATGTAATACGAGCCACGATATAAGTATCTCCTGCATACGTGCACCTGCTGGAAGGTTAAATACGTCCGTGCCTTGTGTCCTCAATGATCATAAGTGAATAATTTTCAAATGCTTGTAATTTACTCGAGGAGAAAAAAGCTCATTTTATACACGTTGGATGTCAGTTGCACTGTTTATTTTTGATGACGTCAGTTTTTTTATTTTATAGATATCGGTTTATTTTTAAGTTCCATAGCACAATTGTTGTATCCAAAAAACTATATAATGTTCCTTTATTAAAATTTTTTATTGATTACCTTTCAATGAACGAAAAATTTTAATTACAATTTTTAATACTTTATTTATTAAAATTGCTTTGCTTAATTATTAATTGTGTATGATTTATTAATATTTTTAAATAATATTGTAATTCAAATTTTCTCTTGTTCCCTGGTGTTAAAATGGGAGATTTAATATGGGCAATATATAAATTCAGTTAAAATATTTGAATTTTTATTCAGCAGTCTAGAATCCTAATTTACAGCACCATTATGAAAAATTAATATATTCAATTATGAAAGATTAATTGGTGCTAAAAAATGAATACAAATAAAAATACAATTTCAATTTTCACTTAAGTAATTACCTACATTTTCTAGACTATCAAGAATAATTATAACCTATATGGAGGAAATTGCTGAAACAAAAGTACGTTGCATTTATGATACAATTGAAAAATACAAAAGATTAGATTTTGGATTAAAATATTTTTTATTAACAATTTTTTTAAACTAAGTTTACTGCCAACTACAACAGATAGACTACCCGATTATCTTCATTAACACATCAGGTAAACATATACAATAGAATTGATTTTCCGATGCGTATGACATGACAGAGATATAACGAAATAACCATAATATACACATATAAAAATATTTGCAATTTTCTGCAGACTACAAGTTAAACATAAAACGATTTCAACAATTTATCTTATTAAAGATTTACGTTGACATATTAAGTTTAAAAATATATATAATTACATATCACTATAAAAAAATTAATAATAATATCTCGAGATACCCTAAACGTTATTGAAAAACTTTCGCTAGCTAGTTATCACTAAGCATGTTGAGCTGGACTCGAGACATAATCACAAATGTCATCTGTAGAATTCTATCAACGACCATTTATCGTCATTCTCAACTAATCATTCGTTGTTTGCGGCCTTCGTAAATTCTAATCATTATTGGTATAACTACACTGGCATTAGTATAGTTACCATTGCAGTTCACTTAGAAGTGCTTAATCGATCCCTCGTTGGGTGCATCCTTCGTAAATTAGCTATTGGCTTGATTGCACAGATATTGGTGCAGTTATCATTGCAATTCACTTAGAAGTGCTTAATCAATCAATATACATTTTGGAGTGAGTTCAATAGACGTTTCTTACTCACCACTTTGCTGCATAAATTCTCATCGTTGAAAGTCAACTTCCTTCAAGTTGTTTAAAATGGCCGATGAAATTGTTCGAATATCACAGCGACTTTTTCTCATCGTCGGTAAGTCTCACTCATAAGCAGTCAGACGATATTTTCAACATAATATTGGTCATCTCACACATCATTCATCTGAATTCTTTTATACCTGTCAACACGCCTGAGAGGACGAGAACCAAAGGAAGAAAAATCCAACGGACTCGAACCTCCAGGGTGCGACAGTTAAGTTCAGAATATTAAAGCAATATATTTAAACAAAGGAAACATTCCTGCCAGCAGACGCTGAAACCAGTTTTCACACAAAATCTTCTGCCGTTCAAGATGGCGAGCATATAGTACCGTGAAATAAAAGTAATTTACAATTTAATAAACATTGAAACATTAAAAAAATTACATAAAAAGTTAAAACGTTTAATAATTAAGTTGATTACTAGAAAAAATAAATATGATAAATTGAGATATTTAATAAAACTGTAAAAAAATTCCGTTGATAATTTAAAAGATACCAAAGTTGCCACAAGATAAGCAAGAAACTTTGGTGGCGAAAATATAAATTATTTAAAAGTACTGGTAAAGCCGAAAAATGATGTAGTTGCATTTTTGCAATCTAACACCTGGCTTATCCCATTTGAGGATCTTGCGCCAGGGAAAATAAAATCTTTTGTTCCCTGAATTTCTTATTGGCATGATGTAATTTTGAGTACAAAGGGATTGGCAATCCCTTTGTACTCAAAAAAGTAATTATATGCATGATTCTTCTCTGAATACAAAGTATTCTATTCTCAAAGAAATTTACTCGGTACACACTTCAGATACCGCAGGCATCGCGAGCACAATTTCTCCTGCTTCATTCGAGTAATTAAAAAGAAGCAGATTCCTTACATTCAATGAACTAAAGAAGCTACTAATTACCGCTGCTAGCGAAGCCGCAGAAACTTTTTTTAAGTTGCCCACTTCAGATGCCGCAGTCAACGACATCCCACAAACGCAATGGTTTCGAAAAGATCCCGGCCCGGTGCACACTAGCCGATCGTAGCTAGAATCGTAGTACGCCTAGCTAGAATCGTAGTACGACCTGAGATACATTGAAAGCAATGGGATGGTGCACATGCGGACTGAGCGACGGAAAAGCAATAAAACAACAATGGTAATGGGCTCGTTTCCTAGAATTCTCCACAGGCGGTGTCCGACCAATTCAGTACTCACACAACGATTCACTCACTCCGAGAAGAAACGACGCGATGGATGTATATAGAAGAAAGCGTGTTGTACTTGCGTACCTAGTATACAAGAAATACATTTAAAAAAAATAGACGATATTGGGTACATCCATTTGTGGATTCTAGATTTAGTAGGGGGTAGTTTTACACATCTTTCTGGAGATTTACGAGAAAACCCTGACAGGTTTATTAATTATTTCCGGATGAGTGTCCAATCATTTGACGAGCTCGCGGCAAAAATTACTCGTAAGATTCAGAACCAAAATATAAGGATGAGACTTTCTATACCTCCTCTAGAAATGTTAGCTGTAACTATAAAGTAAGCGAAATTCTTATTAAGAATTTAATAGGAATGACAAAACTAAAGATAAAATAACATTTTATGTATATGTAAACATTGTTTATAATTAATAAAAAGTAACTAATTTTGATTGTCACAAAACCTCCAATAAAAACTTTCTTATGTTTCATAGCATTTGTGAGCCAAATTTGAAGAAAATCTATTTAGTAGCTTGGATTTTTATAACGTACAAAGTATTTAAGCGTTTTACTTTTATTTTATTCTTATTCTTCTAGTAATTTTTAAATTTTGCTTTCAAGATAAATGTGTGCAAATCAACAAACAATTCAGGCAATTATATCAAGAAACAATTTAGTTAATTTTTGTTTTTAAAAACGCTTAGTCGATACAAAAAAATTAATTAAAAATATATTAAATAATTGTATTTAAACATCGGTTCTAATTAATAAAGAAATAACTATTTAATTTTGATGGTCACAAAACCTTCAATAAAATCTATAATCTCAGTATGCTTCATAGCATTTGGGAGTAATATTTTACGAAAATTTATTTAGTAGTTAGGATTTTTACAGCGTGCAAACTTAAAGTAAAAATCTACGCAAATAAAAATTAAACTCACACAGAAATATTTGCTATGCTATAGAAAACAAAACTACTCAATATGTTTTCTTCGCATTTTTCCCAAGTATACAATGGAACATAAGGAGGGAATTAGTAAAAGTCCCGAGAAAATTAAACATCTAATTTTTTATAAATTAAAATCTATGATTCCATGCCGTAATACCTAATAATACCTATTGTAACTGCACGAATTGTCGTAAGTGTGTACTGCCCAGTTGGTTGCCACGTACTCAAAGACGTCCAATTTCCTCTCCGATTCGAGGGGAAAGTCCGAAGCAATTGTATCGGACAAGTCATTTGCGACTCCTTCGCTCTGCAGGAGGTGTGTGGGTACTGCCCAACTGCTCTCCATACCCATGAAGTCGTTTATGGCTTCTGTGTCACTTTGACATTTATTACTTCCAACGACCAAATCGGCGAGTGTGTACCGGGCCTTAAGCTATTAACCTTACCGATGCACGTCTGTTTTTCATTAGCAACCATCTTTCTTTGGCGCGTTAGCGCCGTTTTAATAAGAGTGTGTTCTAACTTCTAGATTTTAACAGAAGGTTTAGTTTTAAACTTCTTAAGAAGGTTCCTTTCGTATGTTTTGTAATTTTAGAAATGATAGTATTAATGTGCAAGTAATTTATTCATAATATATATAATTTATTTTTAGAATTTTTGTGAATTTTGAGAAGCGAAAAATGGTAGAATGAACATATATTGAAATTATAAACTAAAGATAGCAGAGAAATTGTAGTTTTGGTTTATAGGATAGAATCAGTCTCACGTAACCATTATGTGCATCTGTTAGATAATAAAATTTCGAATTTAGGCGAGGCAGAAGTTCATACATTCTTCAGTGCAGATACTGAAAACTCTCAAGGAATTGAGGAGACATATAAAGATGTACAAATTGAAAATAAGACTGAATATATTAATTCTTTAAACTAGGGATGTAACGAATATTAGGAAACTATTCGGTATTCGGCCCTTTTGCCGATATTCGGCCGAATATATTCAGTATAATAATTTTTTAAATGTGCTCTTAAATAATTTTACAAAGAATATTGTAGAATTACATTTCACTACATTTATTTTCAAAAAGTCTCCTTACATTTACCCAATTTTAAGCTGCATAAGGTATTTAATAAAATTACATATAATTTATCCTTGCAAAGCCTGAAATTATGACGCAAGAACAATATTTTTTTTACATTTTCCCGAAGGATTCCCATTTGGTTTCATACACAAATAATACCAACTAGGGATATAACGAATATTCAGTATGAGGCCTATTCTGCCCTTTCCCAATATTTGATGTGCTAAACAGCTATTCGGCAGAATAAATTCAGGATAGAATGATTTTTTTTAAATGTAGTTTTAAATATATTTAATAAAGAATATTGCAGAATTACATCCTGGTACATTTATTATAAAAAAAATTCTTAACATTTATCCAATTTTCAGTTGCATAGTATATAATTGTATTTAATAATGTTGCATATCATTTATAGAAGTGCGTTCCATATAGTTTCATATATATTACCAACTTCAGTAAATAAACGATTACCTACTATATAATGCTTGCAGGTGCTGAAAGATATTAACTTTACTGTAGCTAAATTTACGAACCTTGGAAATTTTCCCGCATTTTTTTCCACCAATTAATTTTCCTCCATCCTACCTATTAGAAGTTCTTTATCAAAATAGGAGTTTACTTCTAGGACTTTTGTTCTGCAATGATGAGGACGCTTATTTCTTTGAAGAAATCCCAAAATGATGAGAGTTTCTTATTATAATAAGTATTTAAAATATACATAAAGATATTAACATTTTTTAAATATACAAATAATAAAAAATCAATTTTATTTAATCTTAAATTTTTTTCATTTAAAATTTGAAAAGTATTTCATTTACAATCAAAAGTGAAATGATTTTAAAAATTTGGTATTCGGTATTCGGCCAAATCACTTTTCGTTACATCTCTAATATATATGTATATAGGAAAGCTTTGTAAAATGAGCTGCGCATCCATGTTGTTTGCTCATAAACAGAGTATGTCATGTCAGCAGTCGATATAAAATCTCATCCAATGATACTTTGTGATAGTTGAGATATAAAGGGATGTTGACAACAGAAATAATATAGAATGACCTAGATATTTTGCAGCTCTTCTTATCAGATGATTTGTTGCGGTTAAAGTCGACCTTTAGACTACGGCCACACGAGCGTTTTCCCGCCGCCGCTGCTTGAAGGTTAACCGCGCAAGAATTATAGACAGAATAATGAACCATAGGGACGGCCACATTCGGCTCTTTTCGGCTTGGCTGGGAGTTCGCTCGTTCCATTCCGGCGGTCGCCACTGAACGGATGCAACTGGGCCTATTTTACGCGCGGTTTGCTGCTGATCGTCGTTTCTGTTTGTATTTTCGTGTGTTCCAGGGCCGGATTATTAAATAGGCAAATTAGGCATCAGGCCTCGATATTTTTTCCGGCATTTTGAGAGTTATTTAATTTTGTACTTTCATTTGATTTACAAGGACTATGTACTCGAAAGTAGTTAAATAAAAATTAAGTACCGTTTAAATTTCAAAACACTATTCTTAGCAATTTTTTCATGTTTTCATTTTCCCTTGCAGGTATGTGCGGTCAATCTTTTTTCTTTAAAGTTGACTAACTGACTAATGAGTCAACATCTCTGTCAAACTTTGTATATGAGAGTTTGGAAGGTACTAAAACAAATTTTGTTAAAAAATTTTTGGTTTGTTAAAAAAATGTGTTTTTAAATTTAATTTTTTTTATTTAATTTTTTTAAAACGCGAGATAATGAAACTAACTTTCTTGAAGATAACTTGAAATTAAATGTGTTGTAACTTCAGTTTTTCATAACTTTATTTGTATAAAAACTGTTTATATAGATACTGAATTAAAATCAATAAAAAAATCTGAATTTGGAAGTTTTAGAGGGGGAGGGCCCCTAAATTGCTTTGCCTAAGAGCTTCTACAGAACTTAATCTAGCCCTGTTGTGTTCTATTCTTCAGTTTTTGATATTTAAGATAATTATATCAAGGAATAAATACTATTTGGATAGTGAGCTTGTGATTTTTGAACTTCCATAGTTTTTCCAGTTTTATATTACAGATGTAAATATTTCAGTTGAAATATTGACAATTTTATTTATTTTATTTTCACATCATTCAGCTCATTCTTTGGTCTTTTTTATTGCTTTTTTGTTTTATGTTTACCTTCTATTCTATTTATGTTTATCTTCTATTCTATTTATGTTTACCTTCTATTCTATTTATGTTTACCTTCTATTCTATTTATGTTGTAACGTCACGGCCGATGGCCGCGGTTTGATGGCTGAGCAAATTCGAGGCGTTTTCAGACAAGGAGTAGTCTTTCCGAATTTATTTACAGCTAACTTATATATATACATTTGTAATAGACATTTTCTAGATTAGAATGTTTATGTAAAAAAATAAATACAAATGACCTCGAAGGGAGGAACTGTAACTCTTGGTCGAGTAGTTAAGTAATTTCGCGAACCAACCTGCACTGCGCTGGAAAAAACAATCAAGTTCCGGAGTTCGATGTAAACTCCTACGAGATGAGCCCGAGGACCGGGTCTATCCGTAAATATCAGAACTCGCAATCCCTGATGGGAGTACTGCCGAGTCTCGATTCGAAGCAAAACTTGACGCTCACCAGCGTAGGTGGAGTCCAACTCTCAACTCCTCCCGACAAACGAAATCCGCCCGTTTATGTACTGATCCGGGTCCTCATTAGCCAGGTGACATTCCTTTTTACCACCTGCAAAAAGTCCCACATTTATCTCCCTCGTTAGCACTTTTCCTACAAAGGCAAATGTTATCCATCGTCCATCAAATCCACGCTTCGTTACTTTGATTTGACCAGTTCCCTTCATGTAGCCGACATTGTCAATCAACGCTTTTTTAAGAACCCTGTGGTCCTGTTTGGTCTCCAGCAATTATCGTCGCGTCTGCGGACGCTTTTGGTGCCTCTGTCCCGCTAAGCTTTGTTAGAACACACCTGCACGGAAAAGCATTGTCATTCCTCAGATGGCTGACACTAGTCGAAGAATGTTGTGTTAAATCTCACCTGCAACCCTAAATCATTGTTTCGTTACAGCTCTCCTAAATCATAATTGTTATTTGACCACTTTGTTACAATGTTTACCTTCTATTCCTTTTTTTAAAATTGTTTAAAATGATTTTATTTATTAACCCTTATCCGATTGCAACCTAATTTTAATAATTGCTCTCTTAAAAATTAATAGATTGTGCTGTCCTTGTCATCTGATCGCAGTTCAAAATTACGAAGTCCGCCACGAAATAGTCCTCGTGATGCTTCAAAACGAGACAATAATATAGCTGAAATAAGCTATTATTTGTTACTCATTGTATCATAATTCGAAAAAATTTGCCTTGGCAATAAAAGGAATTAATATGGTCCAAATTAAAGCTGGAATTCTTTCGATTACCTTCTTACTTATATTTATGCATTTCTAATGTATCAAAAGTTTCTTACAAACAACTGTTTGAATTCGCCACTCTGTTGCACTAGAAAGCAGAAACAAACGACTGAGCTCGCATTAAAAGAACCTCACGTGTGGCTGGAAGTGGTCTGGATACGGCCGTCGCGAGAAAACGACGAAGAACCGCTCGTGTGGCCGTAGCCTTACGCAGACAATGAGTTACAAATGCTGAATATTAAAATATTTTTCTTAAGAAGGTTTAGAACAATGTAATTCATTTGCTCATAAGTTTATATTTTCAATAAATTCGTATTTTTCAGTCTTATCAAACTACAAAAGTGAAATTTTAAGTAAATGTACATTCCATAATAATTGTTTAACAACCAGAAAAGCCATTATTCCGGGTGAACAAGCTGGTCGCCAAGGGCTGCTAGTTATTACATAAAATCCAAACAAGATAAATTAAATGTAGTTGTGTTGCGACACTAAAGTTGTCAACAACAAGAGATCGAAAATCAGACACGATTTTCTTCATTACACTACGAAGCTGAACACAAAACAGGCGGTATTGTATAAAGAAAGTCGAGGGCTGAACACTCCTCCTAATGTTTCAGTTATGATATATTGTTAGATTCAATTTGTTTATTGAATATAACTTTTATCTAATACTAGCCGCTCTCGCCGCCCTTTAGGCGGGTTCGTGGCCAGCACCCACTTTTGTTCAGCACTACCCCTACCACCTCTCTGCTTCAAGGCTCTCATCTACTACTTTTTTAGTTTTAAATACTGCATGAAGATCAGTGGAGCAGACCATAAAACCATAGTAGGTTTCATATTCTTTGTAGACAACAGATTCCTTTAAAATTGTAAAATCTTTCAATAAACCTCATCTAGTTGTAATGTTTTGAATAAAGTTTTCACGAATTTCGGCATAAAAGTCTTCAGATCCATAAATACAGAATGAAATAGCCCTAACTAAACAGTTTCCATCACCTACAATAGGTATTTCATAATATTTTTGACACGCCATTGTGATGGAACTGTTGGGATCTATATATTTAAAATAATATGGTAAAACCCTCAGACAGTTCGCCAGCCCGAACCACCAGACCTATTTCGACTTTTTTTTTTCATTTCAAAGGTTATGGTGTCTAGATATGACATCAATGGTCCGTCTGCCCCCCCCCCCCCATCCACCCTCCATTTTCGAACGAAATCGAAAAAACACTTCTCTGTTCATTGTCTATGGGTAAAAAAACCTTGTAGAAATTCCCCAGCTCCAACCACCTAACCGATTTCGAAAATTTTTATTTTATATGAAAGCTTATGACGTCTAGATACGTCATTAAGGGTCGCCTTCTCCCCACCACGCCCCATTTTTGAACGAAATCGAAAAACACTTTTCTACTGCACATTCTCTATGGGGAAAACCTTTGGACAGTTCGCCAGCAACAACCACCCGACGGATTTCGACAATTTTTATTTCATATGGAAGCTTATGACGTCTAGATATGTCATCAAGGGTCGCCTGCCCCCACCACCCCCTATTTTAGAACGAAACCGAAAAACATATGAGGATGTATAATGAAGTGTTTTTTCTATTTCGTTCAAAAATGGTGGGTGGGAGGCAAACGACCCATGATGACATATCTAGAGGTCATAACCTTTCAATTAAAAAAAAATGTCGAAATCCGTTGGGTGGCTGTTGCTGGCGAACTGTCTAAAGGTTTTTCCCATAGAGAATATGTGGGATTTGTGCCCATCACCAACAGATGGCGCAGCAACGCTTATGCTGTAACGGCTCTATGTCACTCAGAATCAGAGGGAGAGACGAGAGGTGAGATCCGATGGGTAAGGCCTACTCTCGTGTAGGAGACTTCAACTGCCTCTAGCTCCCGCGAAGGGGGTCCAGAAACTGACCGCGCGTAGGTGGTCAAGCCTGAACGATTGTCTGAGTACAGTGGTATGATGTGATAGCGTTGTGAACTCTCCGACACCTACCTAGTTTCAATGTTAAAACGCAATTCATCATCATTTGTAAATTATTCAGCATCATCATCTCTTCTGTCAACATAAAAATACATGTGTTACTTCAAATGGGGTGATTGGTATTATTTTAAACTATTGCATCCACAACAGTACAGTAGGAAAGAGTTTTTTCGATTTCGTTCGAAAATAGGGGTGGGGCAGGCGATCCTTGATGGCATATCTAAACGTCATAAGCTTTCAAATGAAACAAAAATTGTGAAAATCGGTCCGGTGGTTGAGTCTGGCGGACTCGATGCAGAATTTTTTTACCAAATTATTTAAAATATATAGATGTTTTAAGTGTTGTGATATCATATGCTTCTGAATTATGATTATAATCGATTGAGTTTTTTTTAGTTTTGTAAATTTTAGATATTTTGATTTCTTAATTTTCATTTTTTTTTTCTTTTGGTTCTTTGTTAGGACTTTTACTAGTATATAACTTTTAGCTTTTGATTAATTGATATAACTCAAAAAAATTTGTATGAGTTATTTATCTGTTTTCAATATTAAGATTTCAAATCTTCTGGAAAATATTTATTCTTTGACATTTCAAATACTCTATAAAAAAATTCAAATTTTCTATTGAATTATATTTCCCTAAAAAATAAATAATTACCACGTTTTTCGTTCCAGAATTTCCAGCTGAATTTGGCATGAAATCAGCAAACACACCTTCTACATCTCCGTGGTTTGACAGAGCCATTGTGAAGGCAACAACCGCATCCGCTGGATTAAACAGCAGCAATATAAGTATACAGTCTGCATCCAAAGTATTTAAATTCAGTGCAACTGAAAAATCTTCACCATCATCCTTTTCGTTTGTCAACAGAGGTCAGAAGACACCTGTTAAACTATCTTTTTCGTTTGGCAGCAGTGGTGAGAAGGATCCTGTTAAAATGTCCTTTTCGTTTGTCAGCAATAGTGAGAAGGAACCTGTTAAACCATTTTTTTCATTTCGCCGCTGTGATCAGAAGGAACCTGTTAAACCTTCCCTTTCGTTTGCCAGCAGTGATAAGAAGGAATATGTCAAACCATCCTTTTCGTTTGCCAGCAGTGATGNAAACCATCCTTTTCGTTTGCCAGCAGTGATGAGAAGGAATTTGATGAACAATTATTTTCGTTTGCCAGCAGTGATGAGAGGGAACCTGTTAAACCATCCTTTTCGTTTAGCAGCAGTAGTGAGAAACAACCTGTTAAACTATCCTTTTGGTTTGCCAGCAGTGATGAGAAGGAACCAGTTAATCAGTCCTTTTCGTTTGGCAGCGCTTGTGTGGAAGCACCTTCTCCATCCCCTAGATTTAACAGCAATACTAGACAGACACATTTTGAATTCCCTAAACTTGACAGCAGTTCTGCAGTAAGAACATTCATTGGATCCAGTTTTGCAGAGATGCATTCTACGCACCCTGTGTTTAACAACTCTAATGCGAAGATATCATCTGCGTCACTTGGATTTAAAAGCATGAATGGATTCACACCAGCAGCATCTGGAATTGGCAGCTCTATTGTAGAGACATTGCTGCATTCAATGGAATAAGTATCAACATAGCTGTCAAATCTTCCGCGCCATTAGACCCGCCGACGGCATCCGTTAGATTTGACACCACCAATGTGGAGTCATCTTCTGCAACCGCTGGAATTAGCAGCAGCGTAGCGGTTTCAGAAGGATTCTTTTCACTTGGCAGCACTGACGTGGAGGCACCTTATTCATCCTCTGGATTTAATAGCAGCATCGAAGGGACACACTTTACCTCCCCTGCATCTGACTCTTGTTCTGTAGAGACACCTGCGTCATCTGGATTTGACAACGCTGGTCCAAAGACATTGTCCGATTCCTCTGATTTTGACATCAGTAATGGAGGAAAACGTTCTGCATCCACTGGATGTGGCGGCAGTTCTCCAAATGCGCTTAAAACCTCTGGAATCGACAGCGCTAGTTCAAAGATACTGTCTGCATCATCTGGATTAGATTCCGGTAGTGCAGGGACACCTTTTGCATCAGCTGGATTAAAAAGCATTTCTTCAGAGACCACTAAACTCCCTGGGTTTGACAGCGCTTGTACAAAGACACCTGCTTCGTCTGGATTTGACAGCGATAATGTAGGAACACATTCTACATCACATGCATTTGACAGCAGTTCTGAAGAGACAACTGAAAGAGAAATACGTAATTAAATATTTGTTTAAACAATAAAAACAGTTTGAATTGCGTTGCAACAATGATAAGTATTGTTATAAATTATTGCCAAAAAAAATTTTTTTAATTTATTAAAATTATTAAAAATTGTATGGCAGCTTAATTGATATCATTGAATATGTCATTTTTTTGCATTTTCAGATGGCGTAAAAATGATTTTTTGTTGTAATATTTGCGGAAGTTATTGGGGGAAAACGCAAAAATTTCGCTTAATTTTTAATTCATTAAAATTCTAATTAAAATTTTAAAAAGGCAAAACAATTCCCCGCAACTGATTGTGAACCATTGTACTCTAAATTTTCCAATAACTCCAAATTTTTTCGCATTTTACTAATTATGCTTAACTTTTTGGAGACGAGTGTAAGTTTGATTTTCTCTATATAAAACAATTATATTAGTCTGACATATTAATTTTTATTTAGAGAAATCTCATAAAATTAAATAATACATAGTAAGCAGAAAATGTTTTCTTTTCAGGGATATCGAATCAAAATTATTTAAAAATAAAGACAAAGGAAAACTTTATAACATAAGAAAACAGAAAGACATTGGAAGAGTGGTAATTTATGGTTTTACCTATGATTAGAGCTATTACACTCTGCAGGCTCCAAAGAGACATAAAAACGGATTTTCTGTCCAGTTCATTTGTAGGAGGGAAAATCCGTTTGCCGCCACTTCGCCATGTATCTTAAACAATGTTGATCTTTTTTTTAGCTGAAGCAAAAAACAAGTGCTCTTTCGTTTTTTGTTGAGATATTGCAATACGACTATAAATTTTTATAACTAACTTGTGAGATGCGATTAACAAATGGTTATTTACTACGCTATCCTGTATAATGTGAAAAAGACCTGATAAGAAGGAGTCGGTGAATTTAATGAATAAAATATTTTTAATACAGTACAACCCCGTTAACCAAATTAAAGAAGAGGGAAAGCCTTTTCGGATAACAATTTTTTCGGTTAAGCCATGAACATCTATTACTATTTTGTATCTAATTGCAGAAAGTAATTCTGAAATGTTTTGAGTGTAAATCGAATTCAAAACTCTCTTGAGTTCTTTATTAAAGTTAAAATTACATTTTTAGGATTACGGTAGGGATTTAGACAATATATACTTAATAATAATTTATAGCATATGAATTACTCATTCAAAAAACTCAGTAATTATTGTTTGTTTCTTGCGTCTCTCCCAAAGTTTTCAAGCAGCAAGGTCCCGCCATCTTCTCATTAGAAGAATGTCAGTCGGAGTTGACTCACTGCAGTATTGAACAAATCTTAGAGCAATCTAAAATAACAACACATGTACCGTAGTTTCTGTGTTGCTTTAAAAGAAAAAAGTTTTAACATACAGTAGGATACAGCTGGTACAGCGGTCACTCTTAATTTTAACATTAAAAAAAAGCAAGGCATTTATATATTGTAGGAGATAGTTGAAAGACATAACAAACTCTTGACTTAGGCTTACCTCTAGTGCTCTAAAACCATCGTCAGTTGTTACTCTGTCGTTTACCTCGGGCTCTTCGATCAAGTCAGCATTTGTCTGCAACACTGTTTCTACAATTTCTTGGTCCGTGATTTCTTCCGAATCGTTCTCGGCAACCCATTCGTGCACCTCGCACACCTCCATGTCTTCGCATCCGGAAATTCTTTCTGTATTTCGGATAACCCAGGTTCCGGTTAACTGGGGTTTATTGTAATTGTAAAAAGGATTTAGAAACTAAAATTATTATTGTGTCAATTTAATTTATTGCATTTCTTGAAAATTAAATTTTATCAATTACCTTTGGCTCTGCAGACCCAAAAGACAAAAATAACAGAATGTTTAGTTCACCACTAAACATTTTATTATTTTCAAGCTGTCCTACTGTTTGATCGATTTTAAACAATATTGATGTCGGAATTACATTTTGATGGTACTAAGTATTATGTCTTTCTTTTACAGGAACTAGGAGGTTGTTGCTACGGAAACTGAAAATGAAAGGTCCAATTTGATTCCAGGAATCTTGAATTTTCTTACCATTATGATGCTGAATTTATCTTTTAGTTTATAAATTACATGAATAAGACAAATCCAGTTAGGAATATCTTATAAGAATGGTTTCATTGAGTTTTAGCCAAGAAAACAGCTGATATCCACTGCCATATTCCAGAACCATTGTTTGGATCTTGAGGTCTTTGTAGAAAGTAAATAAACTCCAGTAAATACTCCAGTAAATAAATAAATATAAAATCTTTTCTTTTGAGTGCAATAACAAATGCACCTTTTATTCTTAACTAAATCTTGATACTTTACGTATATCACATTAATATTCATCTAAAAGAATAATAAATATCAAAAAATTTATAAAATGATTTTATCTGTGTATTAAAAGGGAAAAATAATTTTTTCATCAAAAATCTGGAACTCAAAACAAAAATCGAAACTTGTGAGGCCCAGATAGAAATAATGTAAGTAAATTGGATTTTTGATTTCATTTGTAATGTATTTTAATTTTTATATAATGAATGTATGGGTTTTTTTATATGATATACATTGTTGTTTTACAACCTTCTATTCTTTTCTGCGCTTTACGCTTTTACGATTTTGATAAAAAAAATTCCTCCAGATTTCTAATAAAAAAAATCTGGTAGGTTTCACATCTGGTAGGAACATGCTGTCTTATGTTTAAATGAAATGTTAAAAAAAATTAAGAAATATTCCTTTAATGGTTAGAAAAAATTGATTATTTTCTTCCTCTTTGAAATTTCAAAAAATTGAGATGTGTGGTGTTGCTTGTTAAGCGACGATCTAGAACGTCTACAACTTGAGGCTCAGAGAATCTGGTCATAAGAAACTTATCGCGCATTTAGAGCAATCATAGTCAACTAGAATTAGAGCCAAGATAGTCTTGCAACAGAACCTGGAGTTTAAATCTGGAGGATCACCAATTCTCCATTTTTGTGAGTCTGGTACACATTAATACTACTATTGCGATGGCCTCGCGTTAGTGAGGCATGCAAGTATTGAAGAAGGGGCGTTGGATCGGGTTCGTCGTTTTCTGACCAAAACTAAAAAGTTATAATGTCTTTCTGAATGAGAATTGAGTAATTCTAGCAATGAGAAATATAACAATCGTTTAGGAGTTGTTAATCAAGTTTTCTGTTCTACGCTATTATTGATAAGTTTTTCAATATGTGCATGTCATTGTTTCTATTTAATGGATAGGCTTTTTAATTGCTGTGATTGTCAATGCTCCTATAAAGTATCGCAGACGAGCGATAATTTATTATAATCAATCTCAAAATGGAATTAATTCTTCAACAGAAATTTCCGACCAACTTCCTTGCAAAATTTTTGTCAGTTACGGAATGGATTGATAGAAAACTCCCAGTCAATGAATTTTCTGTAGACAGCTCGCAGAAAATGACGAAGCCTATCTTACGTGCAAAAGTCGTAAAAGCATGAAACACTGCAAACCATATGATAAGAAAATTATGTGAAAATTAATATAAAAAGTACATTCTTAAACATCAAAAATATTAAAATACCAGTTTACTTAGAGTATTTATAACAATGGAAAAACATGTTCAATAAATGAAAAACTATTCTTATTTTGGATTTATTACATAGATTTAATTATTAATAAAAGTTAATTTTAAAAATAATCAGAAAAGAGAAACTCTTTTGAGATATAAACATGTTGGAAGAAAGCTAATATCGCCGCCAATTTTTTTATGTCTTCATATTTTATCAATAGTGAATTGGGACGTGAAGATGCCTTAATTTTCAAATACGTCAGCCGATCACGCGCAATTTAAGTTTACGGTACGAGCACGATACAGGCGATATGAATATATTAAAGACAAAAAAATAATAACAATAAAATGGATTTTAAAGATTCGATTTTATTAGCATACTAAAATGTAGAAAATATTTTTTATCAAAAATATAGAGATCAAAACTCAATCCTAAAATTTTGAGAGGCTGAAAACGATGCCATAAGAAATTATATCACACTAAATATCATTGGAAAAAAATCCTATTCGTTCATTAAAAATTATATTGTTTTATAAATACGATCAAAATTCCAATTAGCTTAGAATATTTTTATAAACGCCTCACGCCTTTACGATTTTGTTCTGATGTCCATACTTTTGATAAAATAAACTGATTATCTGCTTTTTAACCTTCCAGCGGGCGCGCTTACCCAAATTTTACGACATATCGTGCATCGTATTACATAAATATATCGGGTTATTTTACAAAAATAAATGCAACTTTTATTTATGCTATCTGTATTTATTAGCCTAATAGTAAAAGATTTTATAAATAAAATTGCACTTAAATATATAAAATAACGGTATAAATATGTAAGACGATGCACAATTCAAGTATCTCTTGCAAACGCGCCCGCTGGAAGGTTAATATACTAATAAAAGCGTGTTTTTTAATCGTTTTTATTACCTAAATCATTAAAGGAATTATATTACGGAATAAAAATATGAAAAAAGGATTGGAATGGATTCCTTGTTCGTTTACTATAGTTTTTCAGGTTGAATTTCTTTGTCTTTATGCTCATTTGAAATGTTTTTTGTCTTCCTTTGTTTTTTGTATGCAGCGGCATATTGCGAGCTACTAAAACATTGTAATAACTTTGTAATATTTTTTTGAAATTGTTTTAATTGTTAATTGCATTTTATTTGATTTTCTCTTTATATTTATTAACCCCTTCGCTTACAATGACGAGTCCTACACGTGCATCGAATTACAGAATTTTTGATATTTAAATTGGTATTAAAGTCAAATTAACAATCAATTTTAAATACAAAATCACCTGTACACGCTTATATATCTCTAGTATCCTTTACCATCTTAAATAGATTGAAATAATAATAAATATCCCAAATGAGTGACGGCATCTTATTAGGAGGTTAAATAAAATCGTATGCCAAGGGGTTAAAACATGGTAACCTACTTTATGTGTAGAAAAACTTAAGAAGGAGAATTCTTCAAAAGATCATTTTTAAAACTTAAAACAAATTAATCTTTTTATTTTCGATTTTTATTATGGATTACATTTTTAAAAGTGACAAAAGGAAATATTTCATTCAAAACCGAGACAAATTTGGAACAATTTTTCGATCCTGCTGAAACAATCAAGATCGAGACTGACCCGCATAATCTAGGAATTCTGATAATTTTATATGACACAGAAAAGAAATTTTAAAAGTAAATAAATGATTATATCTTTTCTTTTTAATCATTCACATAGTTTTCTTCTAATATTAATTTCAAAGATCAAATGAATTTATAGTAGTTAAATAACTAATATTACTCAATTCAGATTTCTCTTTGTTCAGAAGATTATCAGATATCTTAAGTTCATGTTCAAAAGATAACATTTAACTGATAGAAATTTCCTGTTGCCTTGCTTATTATAATTCACATTCAAATGTTTTGTCTTGTTATTTCCATAGTTATGATGTTCATACAGTTTCATAATAATTATTATATATATTATAACGTGGTCTTTTCGGCATTAACCACCATGTATTCTGTGGAGTTATATTTTTGCACTATTTTGTAGATCTATATTTACATTAGAACAACCAATTCCAAAAAAAAGTTGTAGATTCTTGTATCTAAATTAATCAGCTTCTTACTTTTATAGTGCAAATTTTCACTTTCTCGTATACGAAACATACAAAGAGAAAGTGTTGCGATTTTAAAATTTCGAATTCGAGATTTTGATGTATCTCCCAGGTTGTAGTTCACCATCGAAATGGAGTTCGAAAACACCATTTTTTGAATTACGTCTGTCAGTTTGTTTGTGAACACGATAACTCAAAAACGTAACGAGCTATACCGATGAAATTTGGTGTGATATATTTACATAAAAATTGTAAATTTGTATCATATTGTGGACTAATGCGGAATTCGTCAGTCATTCTGTCCGTGTGCATGCGAATATCATAGCTCAAAAACACAACAAGCTAATTAAATGAAATTTGGTATGTGATCTTCGCAACAGCATTGTTGGTATATATATCTAATTTTGGATCCAATCGATCAACGCAAAGAAGTCCAAAATATATACTCGATTCTCTTCAGTATATTGGGACATTTGACACAAAACAGTCGATATTGTGTAAATAAGTTAGAAAGTTTCGATGGGAGAACACTCCCGCTTCTTTTTCATTATTATTTATTTGTTTCGTCACAAATATAAAATCAACGTCAAACCAAGCCACTAATTCTTAGTCAAAGAGAATCTTGAATCAAAACTATGATTTATACAAGTCTAATGGGGTTTAAATCATATTGTCGTGTGATACACCTCAAGCGAAAATCGTGACATACAGTGGCGTAGCTGCAACTTTTGCCGCCCTTCCCCTACAAGTTGTATAGGGCATATAAACCTTAAAATTTAAAATGTAATAAATTCGGGGTAATTAAATTAGTAATGTAATTCGTCGTCTGACGCCCTAGATCTCTACAGATAGGTTGTGAAATCGCGCGTCCACCACCAGACTTCATTTCACATGTCGACAATTTACTGACAAAAGGCAAAAATAAGAATTAATTACTTTAGTCAATTTATTTAATGTGCATTATGATTGAGCTAGTGCCGCTGCTCTTCTTAGTTATAAAATTGTTTACCTGCATGTCTGATTTTGTCGCCCCTTCCGAAATACTGCCCGGGGTAGACCGCCCCCTTTAGCTACGCCACTGCTCACCATGCTTGAAAGAGTTAAACAGGGTTTTACTGTATTTTTAATTCTTTTCCACGCTGATTTATCCACAATGGGCCTGACTAATTGAGCATGATCTATGTGTATCTCGGAAAGATTAATTCTCCATATATGCTAGTTTTTTCTAAATCTTAATATTTTTTTGCTATGAACTATTTATACAAAATTAAAATTTATGACTTTTAATTCAGATTAGGAACAAATGCGGGACATTTTTCAATTCGGAATAAAGAGTAGAAATTCGGGACTCTCCCTGCTAAGTCGGGATGTCTGGTCACTTGATCTTCGGGTAAAAACTTTTCCAATAAAATATAGCTGATCAAAAGTGGAATTTTCATAGCGAAGGCTTCTTTAGAATGCATTGAATTCAACTGAAAACAGCGGTCACGTTAAAAATGACGTCGAGGGTCATACGACCTCTCGTTGGTGAGGTGCGAAAGTTTGAAAATGGGTGCTGACTCATGTGCCATCCTCGTCATATTATGACAGTTCAAAATTACTAGATCCGTCCCGAAATAGCCCTCGTTTTCCTTCAAAATGCGACGATAATTTAACTAAACTTACTTCAACCGAAATGTGAGAAATATTTAGAAGATTTGCCATTTTGTTTTGTAAAGTCGGCTGGTGAGAAATTGAATACGTACATGACTCATTAAATACTCACATTGACATCATTAATTGGCGAATCATATCCGGTGAGTGACTTAAGGTTGCAATTTAAAAAAAGTTTGTCAACTTTGGCGCTTGTTTACTATGCGGTTACGGAATATGAAGATGCAAACCAATAACAGAGGATAGTGTTGGACCAAGCTGAATGCCGATAGTGGGTGGCAAAAGAAGAAAACTGGGGGTTGGCGATTTTTTGAGAGGACGAAAAAGTGAAAGAAAAAAAGAAAAAGACAGAAGGGAAGTTGGTAGCCGGTGAAGAAGCATGAACGTTGTTTGTGGATGAGATAAAAAGTGAAATCGAAACGACGCAACTCGGCCTGCTGATAATGACATGCCATCGTGATAAAACGCCCCCGACTGCACTCCTATGTCCCAGATAAGTCACTCCTTTTATTAATTATTGGCAATCAACATTAAAAATATAGCAACAGACCCCGATAGATATTTGAGTTAAAAATATAAAAGCTCACCAGCCAGGCTAATGTTACCTTATATTGTCATATTGGTATTGACAGGTCTGAGATTCTTCCGCTTTTTTGTTATTTTGGAGAAACTCCGCTGTTTTTGTCTTTTTTTTCTCTCAAAATTCCAGGGTTTTTTTTCGGATTTCCGTCCTCCCTCCCCGCAAAAATTTGCTTTTTCTTCCGAAAATTCCTCTTTTACACAAATAAAAGAAACCTTCCTATCTTCCGTTTGCGAAAGAAAATTCTGTGAAAATATGCTCGACCTTTCGGAAACTAGCTGATTCATCTTCTACTGACGAATCAACATTATATCATTCAACATTGGTTGTTATTACCAAAATAACATACATTACAACATTCAGTGCCATTCAAAGTATTAAGTACCACCTTTTTGCAGAAAACAAAACTTCTGTGTCATATTCTTCAAAAAAAAAAAAAAAAAAAAAAATTTTTTTGCATGAATATGTTGAAAAAAAATTAGTTGAAAACTTAAGGTCATCTTGTAGGGTTTACCAAGATGAAGAAATGAAAAAATGGTACAAAAACAAATAAATAAACTACATAAAAAAAGAAAAACTCCTGTCAAAAGGTGCAGCTAAAAAGCTGTGTGCAAATGCAACAAAAAAGCACAGAATAAGACAAAAGAAGTCTTCTCAAAATAAAAAATAAAACAGATGATTTACCTAGCCATTCTAGAGATATAATGTAGTCCCGACAACTATGCCAGTAACTAAACAGAGAGATACTAATAAAGACTGTGCAAAAACCTGCCTACGTGCCTGTACTGAAAATAAACTTGCAGAGGATGCAAACACATCCTTTATTGAAGAAAAATCGGTCAAAGATAGGAGCCCTCCAAAACAAGGGGTGAAGCGTGTTAATGGAGATCTGTTACCAACAAAAGCTACACAAATAAAAAAACGAAAGAAAACCACTTCTTTAACAGTTAAGGAAATGTTTCAAAGAGTTTCAAATAACAATAATGCTAAATGAATCTGTCATTGTAACTGTACAATTTCTCGACCCCATCTCACTTTATAAGGTGAAAAATCATTGTGCCGTTACTTTTGAAAAAATGTATAAAAATAAAAGAAATAAAACAGAATTCAGTATATGATATATTATTATAATTTATAAAGAGCTAATACACTTTACACAACTGCATGAAGCAAAAAAATTATTTGTCCTTATTTTTATTTATTTTTTGAGCTAACTTTTATCAAAAGGCTATTAAATATAATTCTTCTCAAACTTCTGCTGGGTGAATGTTGCATCGCAGTGATGTGCAGGTGGTAAATATGTTTTAATGTTTAATTTTGTATTTTCTGATGCCCTTGATGATGCATTAAACTTGTTTGTTAACTTTTAATGTGGATGATTTAATAATAAGTTAATATTCTTTTTCCTATTTATACGTACTGAATTATAATTAATTAATTTATTAATTATTATAGTGTAATATTTTCATCATGTTGCATGCTCTGATGTTTTACTTCTTAAAACATCCTTCGCGTGTAAATTATGGTACAAATTTTTTGCTCTCGTATGATTTCAGTCTTTTTGCTTTTTTGCCAATCTCATCCCTGTATTGTAAATATGTTGTAAATAAATTTTAGTATTATTCGGAACTTGCTTACTTTTTGAAATCAACTTATACGATCTGAGCTAATAATTTTAGGAGAGTCACGAATCTGGAGGATAAACGTAACAGAAATTTTTAGTTATAAATTAACATCTCTTACTATTTTTTAGCTCAAATCATAAAAACTTAGCTTAAATAGTGAAATTTTGTCTATTTTATATCTTTAAATTATGGTATAAATCTATTTATTATATACCTATGTATCTTTTATCTAGCCTTGGATACGTTCTTTTTTTCTAGTGAAGTACTATGTACTATTATATATGTTTTACGTATGCACTGTATCGACGCATTATCAGCATACATTGTTTAATTTTTATTTTAATATAAACATTTAATATTTATTTAGCCAACATTTATCCAGTCGCACCATTCCATTCATCTTCATCCTTTCCGTACTCGGCACATATGTGTCGAGTCTTCACTTTTGGCCCGAAAGGAAGCGCGTATTAATTAAAAAAACTTATCAGCATTCTCTGATGGGTTTTTATCGGTGAAATGCCACTGCTGGCACATACAGAAATCTAATCAGTCTTATAGTCATAAAGGGTGAATAAACAAAAACATTAACGCTTCGAAATTTTGCCTGTTTCTTTTTTACGGTATTCGCGTTGTGCGCTTACGCATAGAAGTTTGAAGTATAATTTTCAGATACTTTTCGAGTTATACTGAAGAGACCAAGGGGTCTATTCTGGTACCCCCAGTTGGGGGGGGGGACGTCACTTTTTCCGCACGTTAACAACGGAAAACGTGACGTCTCCCACCCCAACCGGAGGTACCAGAATAGACCCGCAAATCTCCTAGATTATCAGGGGCATTCTTGGTTTTCGACCTCTTCTTTATCTTGAAAAATATTCCTGAATGCAGTATTAGCACTTTATTTCCGGGTGACCTAAATCTCAGTCCTACTGCGGCCAACCACTGAGCGTCGGAGACTGTAAATACTGTTTCGAAAATACTGAGAGTTGTATGCGGGAAACTAAAATCACAGTTCTTCTCTTTTTATTATGGAATTAAAGCTTGCATCTAATTCGTATACCACGCACAATGTGGTACGGTCTCTACTCAGATAAGCCCGCTACCGGTGTTCGCGCTACCCCAATCGGCCCCTCAAAAGTACCAAGGGAGCAGATCAGCTGGGCTTTACGATACGTTTCCTTGCTGTTAAGTGTGCCGGTGTGAAATAGTACTTTAAACAGAGTAAAGCACTGCAGTGGCGTATCTAGAGGGGGTGGTCCGCCCCTGGCCGCAAAATCAGACATGCAGGGAAACAAGTTTATAACTAAGTAGAGCAGCTGCGCAGCTCAATCTTTTGTGCACACAAAATAATAAGGTAATTAATTCGCATTTTTCTCCTTTCATCGGTCGATTGCAGATATGTGAAAGAAAGACTGGCGATGGATGCGCAACCCATCTGCAGAGATCGAGGGCGTCAAACAACGAATTGCGTTGCAAATAAAATGTTCTTTTTTTCTGGAATTTATTGGAAGGGCGGCATGTTGCAAGTTCGCTCCGGGCGGCAAAAGTTTAAGCTAGCCACTGATGGTTGTTATTTCCTAAACCACTCTGAATGGTGCATCTTGCGCATTCTTGCTGAGTAGCGCTCTCATCACAAAAATCATATAATAGCAAAAACACACAGATTATTTTTAGGAATTGAAACAAATTAATAACAATATTTTTCAGCTTTCTAAAGCGCTAAAGCAATCCTTACACACACACGTGTATAATTATGCATCTTATTATCTTTAGTGCCGCAAAGAGTTAACCGAACTTGGATTAACCGAAACCCGGGTTATTCGAAATGCCTATGATATCGCAAATCCATAAAACAAATACTGCGCTTCGCGGAAATAATCGCGAAGGCGAGACGCTTTTGCAACGACATCCCACTTCTTTTCTTTTCAACCTATCCCAAAAGTCAGTGATTAATTTTAAAATAATGCTAAAATTAAAATTAATGGGTATTAACAATATTAATTACGATATTGTTTGCCTGTGCATGTCGGGCACAATGAGCCCGCGCGCCCGATGGAGGGTTAATTTTAATAAAGAATAACAAGGGGAGGGCACGACTTGGGAAGTTCAGTTTGGGATGAGACTTGATATATTAATAGTATACCTTTAGGGTGTTCATCCATTAAAATGCTAAAACGCAATGCCCTTAAATTTTCGGCATAGCTTATATACCAGTAAGTTATCACCGTTATTGAAGCGCGAATAGCATGGTCAGTATAGTACTAGCGTGCAAACTTTTTGCCCAGGATACGATCTCACCTACGTTTTCTTTTTTGAAAATATTTTTTTTAATTAATATTTAATTAATTTAAAAATTTATAAACATATTTTATTTAAATATTAATAATTTGTAAGTATTAAATAATTTTTTATTCATATGATATATGAATCATAGTCATAATTTAATTTTGAAACAGTTAAATTATCATAAAAACAACTTCAATGATATTAAATAATAAGTATAATTACTATTATCATTCTATGTCAATAAACTTTTTGAACGATTCCATTAAAGTAATTACAAAATTTCGTATCTAGCTTTACGGAACTTGTTTTGGTCGAGAAATAATGTATTTATAATTATTTAACTTTAAAAAAATTAAATTATAATCGCAATTCAAGTATCATATAAATAAACAGCTATTTTTCAATCAAATAATGAATATTTTAAATTAAATATTTATAAATTGTTAATTTAAATTTAAATTATTAATTTCAAAAATTATTTACAAGAAAGAAAAATTAATTAATTATAAACACAAATATAATGGTGCTAATAATAGTTACTCTCATTAGATAATTCTAATAGTGCTCTCACCGTAAAAGAATTTCATGAAGATATTTTCCTTTGCTAAGTTCTTGAAATTTTTCGACATTTATTAATTTTTATTAACATACAAGAACATCTCATAAAAACATGAGGCATAAAAGAATACTTTAAGAACTGTTTAAAAATTAAATTATGACCATGATTCATATATCATATGAATAAAAAATTATTTAATGCTTAAAAATTCTTAATATTTTAATAAAGGATGTTTCTAAATTTTTAATTTAATTAAATATTAATTTTAAAAATATTTTCAAAGAAAACGGAAGCGGGATCGAACCCTGGGCAAAAGCTTTTCAAGCTAGTACTATACTGACCATGCTATTCGAGCCTCAAGAACATGGACAACTTACTGGTATATAAGCTATGCCGAAAGTTTGAGGGCCATGTTCTCCCAATTGGCCCTAACCAGTCGGCCAGATAAACTCTGAGAGGCGAAAATAGATTTCGCTAATTGATCGTTCGATTCGATTCGTATACGATTTATTTTAAACTGTTTTCTTGATTTCATTAATTTTTTAAATTTCGAGTTGAGAATATGACTTGAAGTCAAAGCGAGAGCGATTTTCGCTAATAACTACGTTTGACTAGTAGAATAAATTATGAAATTAGAGTTCAAAAGTAATTACTTTAAAATGGGACAAAATGTATAAGTTATTATTTTTCAACAAACATTGACTGTCTTTTAGGTTTAATTTTGTTTATAAACGTTAAAATTTCAATATTAAGAAAAAGGCGATAAGATTTTCTTTTTAAAGTGCGAGTTCTAGTAAAAAGATGGAAAATGTTTCAAAATTTTTTTTTATTAAAAAGTTAATTTTTTCATAAATCATCATTGATTTATTGAATTAATAAAAAGAGGACGGTCTAGGAGATGCTAATAAAAACCGGATGTTTTTTAAAACAGGAAAAGAGCTTTCTCTGTTTTAGTATATCTTATAGTGTGCTATCATCTTTGCAGCAAAATTGTTTTGCAATCGTGCTGTGAACTTGTTACGACAAATTCACAACTAACTTGCATTGCAAGGAGGGGTGGCGCTAGTTGTGTATATTCGCCGTGGCAAACTCGTTTTGCAAGCTTTACTTTTAACATTTTAAATATTTTATTTAAATGCATTTGTTGGCTCAAAATTAAAATAAAATCAGTATTGTAACTTTTTAAGAGCATTTGGATCAATGGCGCCCCTGGGCTACAGCCCAATTAGCCCATTGGGTAAAATGACTCTTTCTGCATGCTCCAATTCTAGAGCATTCCGGGTAGAAGTTCAAAAACTCTTAATCACTTTAACGGTATAAAAATATTGTACTTATATTCATAATGATTTCATTCTATATATTGAATAATTTGTTAAAACGTGTTTCGAAAATACTTAGAGAGGCTCTATGAACAAATATCTTTTTGGAAGAAAACCAGCCCTCTTTTTTAATATTTGCATTTATGCTTTCTTTTGACTGATTATCGGAATTTTTGTCCCTAGATGGAGCTACCTCTGATCCTGGATGAAACTTTCAAAGCTTTGTGTGTTTCACTTTTTATCATGAATTGCGGTAAGATTTCAGAAGATGTAAAGGGTGCTCGTGGGAAATCTACTGCTACTATTTGTTGCTTAGGCTGGTATAGGTACAGAGACATGCGGCCGAGGGAGGAGACATCGTAGGATAATTAAAAGTCATAAAGTGAAAAAAGTTGTATCGATAGCAAATTCGCACGTGGACTTGAATCGGATACGTCAGCGGAAAGTCATGCGCAGTTGGTAGTTTCGCTTCATACGTAAGCAGATAGTGCTCTTGGTCGGCACGTGATGACAGGAACGGGATTAACAACGTTTTTTTTTAAATATCCGTGCGGTGAAACGTGCTAGAGGATAGTGATAGTTCGAAAATGTCTACACGGGATAAAAGAAAGTGTTTCACTTTTACGTGGACAATAGAAAATATTAGTTATAACTGTCAGAGAAGGGATAAAAGTATCGAAAGTCCTACATTTGTGACAAATGTAGAACAGGAATCGGTATGTTTTCTTTATCTTTATCTCAAGGAAGATAGGATTGTCATTTTTCTTCACAGAAAACCAGGTCAATCTTTAAATAAAATAGATTGCGAACTTGCATTCTTGTCAAAAGATGGTGCAGTGCTTGAATCGAGGGAAAAAAATAATGTTACAAATTGTACCAATCTGTCCATGGCAAGAAAAGAAATTTTCGTTGTTTATGGGTCAGCTTATCTGCCTGAAGACAAGCTAATAGCTCGCTGCAGAATTTGGAAGAGTGATGGAGAGTTGGAAGAGGATGTCCAGTGCTTTGCTCGCTCTCGAATCTGCATTAAAAGAGAGGCTTTCTTGTGGAACATCAAAAATTTCAGCAGCCTTCGCTCAGAAGAAAAATGTACCTACCACATCAAATCAATGTCGGATAATGAGGTGTTGATGACTCTCGATTTTTTGTTAAAGAATCCGTATACTGACGAGGATTCAATTAATATCCAACTGGCTTCCGAAAATGGTAAGATAAAATATTTTGTTCTTCACTTAATGCCTTTAAATGGTTTCGGAAGTGCAAATCAAGGCATCAGAAAAGAATTTTTATTTTCTGATAATGAGAAGCCAAAATTGTTTACTCTACCTTTTTCAAAACAGGACCTAGTGGCGGATAAAAATTTGTGTTTGCCAAACGATGTTCTATCTTTTCGATTTGAATGCACTTTTTCTACAGGAGATATTATCGAAGAAATCGAAAGTGTCATTTATGGCTGTGAGAGTCTTGCATCCATTGAACCAGTCAATGAATCCTTCGACGAAGAAAATACTCTGTCAGTATCAAAGCGTATTTTGAATGATGATCTGAAATCTTTGTTTCATGACAACATTTTTTCTGACATAAAACTGAAATCCAGCACCAAAACATTTCCAGCACACAAGAATATTCTGAGCGCCAGGTCTCCGGTATTCAAGGCAATGTTCTCGAACAACATGAAGGAGAAATTCAACGAATGTGTTGAAATCGAAGATATAGATAGCGACACGGTGTTCAGAATGCTGCATTATGTTTACACGGCCGAAATCCAAGATCTGCAGTGGGAAAATGCTTGCGATTTATACCGAGCTGCCGACAAATACGAAATTCTTGCGTTAAGAGACGAATGCTCTGCTTGCATAAAATCTAACTTAAGCCCAAACAACGCGTGTGAAGTGCTTATTCTTGCAGATATGCATCAAGATGAATATCTGAAGGCTTCTGTTCAGGAATTCATTTTTAATCATGATGTCTTAATTTCTGAAGAATGGAAACACTTGATGAAAACTCGTGCAAAATTAGCCGCCGATACGATGTATCTCCAAATTCAAAGAAAATTAAGTATGTACCAAATTTAATGTTTTGCTTTATTAGACTAATTAACTAGATAAGAATATTCTCTGCGGTATTTATTGTATTGAAAAGTTTAATTTTAAACTAATTTCAGAACTTCCTAAATTTTATTTGTCTTTTTTTTCATTTTTAGAAATTATTTCTGCATTAAGGCAGAAGTAGTGTATTTATAATATACGAAATAAATTTTTAGAATTCTTGTGCGTTTAGGAAATAGGGAATCAAGAACAATAGAATAAATTTAAGTTTTATTTCGTACATGGCATTATATAAAATCATTTTTGAACGTAAAGAATTGTATTTAAATAGTTAATTGACCGAGCAAACAGAGGTCAACTCTACCGTTAGGCATTTCGTCTGTTTATCTGTAAATTTGTTTAACACCCAGTCACGGTTTTTTGAGGTCATTAAAAACGGGTTATATGTAAGGATTTTTATTTGTTTTTGTTTCCGTTTCAATGTTTGGCGAGTTTAAAATATTTGTCATTTTGGTAATGATCGGACGTTTAATTGTAGTTGTGTCAATACTGGTAAAAGCAAAGACTTGTATAAATAATTCGCATTCGAAAGAAAACGATAAATCTTTAAACACTGCGCTAAAAAAACAGTTCTTGGGATGTTTTTGTTTATTTTGACGCGAGGGCTACTGTTATAGAACTACTAGTACTATCTATGTTAGTATATCTTACTGTCATTAGAATTTGCTTCTTAACTTTTATTTTGGAATATTTCGGAAACCATTAATTTTAATGTTTGATAAACATGATAATTCAGAAGAAATTTTAACCATTTTCCATAAGCATTCTTCCTTATGAATATCAGACAGTATAATGCATCATATTTTTAATTGCACTTATTTGTATTTTTCATTTATTTGTATTTTTTCCCATACACGTGTACCGTGCTCAAATATGTGTTACGGAGTTGAAATATAAGTAAACAATAGCCACCACCTAATTTTGAACAGAAAATAAAGGTATTAAAATAATAAATACCTAATATGTATGTTACATCTGTCTGTCTAGTGGTTAGTTTGCTTTGTTTATATTTTTCTAAACAGTTTATGATCGTAATTAATTAATTTTAAATTTTATTTTATTTTAAAACTTTATAAAAGCTTCAATTTCAGTGATGAATATTATAATATTTAAAAATTATCTTAAGATTACTAATGATATACTTCATTATTAATACTGTAGAACAGTAAATTGCATTTGATTGTAAATTATTGAGTTTATTTTACATTAGCCGCTCCGGCGACCATCTTGTTCGCCGGGAATATGATTTCAATTGAATCTTTCGTCAGTTTATATTCATGTTTCCCTTAACAACGAACTTCAGATTGTGTCAGATATTTAAAACGTGTGCTTTTAGTGACCTTCTGTTCTGTTCATTCTCTGCATAAATGTCCGTAATAGTCATTTAACTGACCATGTCATGCAACATCTAATTGCACGTTGTCCACGTCATATTCACTTTCTTATTCCTCTTGCAAATTATGCATTTGATTTCAACATTAAAATGGTGCAGCACATTCTACGGCCAGCGACATGTTAGCTGGATTAAAACATGCTGAAAAAATGAAAACATAGCAACCATAATCCTTCAGTTTACTCTGTATATTTCCTAATAAACGTATTTCTTTATATACATATCTCGGAGAGCTTGGCTTACAGATTCATCAAAAATGTTCATGAAATAAAATATGAAAGCAAAATGTATTAGGATATTAATATGCAATTAAATATTTGTTTAAACAATGAAAACGGTTTGAATAGCGTTGCAACAATGAAAAGTATTGTAAATTATGCCAAAATATATTTTTTAAAATTTATTAAAATAATTAAAGAAAAAATTGTACAGCAATTTAATTGATATCATTGGAAAGAAACTTTTTTGAATTGTCAGATGGTGTAAAAATGATTTTTGTTCTGTAAGATTTTCTGAAGTTACTAAGGAAAAACAGAAAACTTTCGCTTAATTTTTAATTAATTAAAATTCTTCTTGAAAATTTTAATAAAGCGCTCCGAGCTGCACATTTCCTCCCTCCAAAGTATGTTTGTGCAAATTTCGTAGCTCTAGGTCTAACGGTCTGCCCTGTAGAGTGCCAACACACAAATCTTTGTAGGGTGCTTTAACTGCCAAAATGCATTGAAGCCATGGTTTAAAGTAGATTGCCACGATGGACAAGCAGACGTCTAACAGTGTTTCCTTATCCTTGGTGTTTAATTTCAGCTCAGAACTAAATAACCATAGTTTTAGGGAGTAAATCGCTCTGGCCATCCATCTAGCTTGGTGCATGGCAACCGGGGGTCTGATTTTAATTTTTTTTTCTGCATCTCCACCTAAAAATAAGATAGAAAGTTCGATCAACTCTCGATAGTCATCTCTGACCGTAACATTTTAAAGTTCAGCGTGGTAAAAGTCAAACAAATTTTCAAGTTCGGGTACAGGTCGGAACAATTCGACTGTTTCTCTATAGCACTGTATTTTAGTGGGATTGATGTTTTTCCAATTATTTTTGAGCTTTTTAAAGAGTGGAATATCGGGGGCTTGTTGTAACTTGTTTAATTTTCACTTCGAATGCGGCCTTTAATACCAGTTCGTATACATGATGGCGGAAAGCGAAAAAAAGCATTTCCATATCAAATTTTTGCTCGAGGAGCGCACAACACCATTAAAACGACCTGTGTTCGAAGTCGTAATATCACAACAGAGAATTTGGACTTTGTCTTCGAGATTCCAATCTAAGATCGCCTTCTAAACAGCCTGCGCCTGTTCTTTGCCTGTAGAATTATCCGGACTCGGCACAGCAATCAGTTGTTCTTTAAGTCCATATGAAATAACAATAGACAAGCGTTCTTCTTTCGATTTTCGAGCACTCAAAGCAGGCAACAGTTTGCCACCCCAATGTAAGGTCACTATATCCGGTACCTCGTTTTGGAAATCAATTTTTATGTTTTCCGCGCGTTCCTTCCGTTTTCCTGTTCGAATTCTTTGAATTGAAGACTTACTTATCGGAAATTTATCAATGTTACATCCAAGTGCATCAATAGTAACTTCAAGAATAAACACAGAATCTCGCATACTTAACTGACACCTGTTTAATGCAGCAACTAACTTTGGAGAAATAAAATCTTTCCTCATTACTGATTTACTTGTCCCAGGTTCTGAGCTTTCGATCAGTGTTGGCAAATCTTCTGAATCTATATTTTCACTAGAATTTGAAGAGGAATCTTCTTGCAATGGTATGATGCCGAGGATGTTGAATCGGAAACATTTGATTCTCCGATTTTCCTCTTTGGCAACTTGAAGTCGCACTCTTTCCTCTTTGTTGGTCAGTTTTTTATCCACTCCACCTAAGTGACCAGGTCGGCCCGGCTCTCTTTGGCGCTACAAGAACATCCTATCTTCCTCTATTTTCATTAACTGAAGTGCATCAGCGTGTGCAGTGTCGAACAAATTTTCTAAATTACTTACAAATTCTTGTTGTCACCGCTTGAATACGTCTTGTAATTTCTTTGCAGTTTTTTTTTTTTTTTTTTTTTGTAAGTCTCGCCAAACTTGATACACGTTAACAAGTTTCCTCACACAATTTGGCAACGATTTAGTAGTTATGCGTGCCTTTTCCCAAAAGATGATACATTCGCGAATAGCGAGATTTGCACTTTCATTAACAGTTAAATTCACTTCTCGAATACTGTAAAACAAAATTAGGAGAACTTGTCCATTAGAGGGAAGTTTTGAACCCGTTATTTGATGTTTTATTTCCCCTATTAAAAATCATTTTTTAGAACTACGCAATTCCACTGCCATGTTCTGTTCACTGATTAAAAATTATACAAACATTTACCAACAAAACAACTTGGAATTATAAGCACATTGACATGTGGATGTGCGCTGTCCTGAGTAAACTGGTACTGACACGTTTCACGGGTTGCGCATTGCCACTGTCGGAAGCTTTCCAAAAACTTTTTTTCTGTTTTGTTTTGTCTTTACCATTTGCAGCTGCTGTGTGCTCCGCAACAGACACGTGTCAGCGTTCGCTCGCTTAAATACACAAGTACTGACTGACACGTTTAGATGTAAGTCGGCACGGGTTGCCGTAGTTCAAATTACATGAAACTTTATTCACAAATATTTTGATATAAAAGGAAACCAGCGGGAGTGTTCTCCCCTAAACTTTCTCGTATACCTCCCCAAAAAGGTGCCGTTTCCCCTTCCCCCGCGTGGCTAAAAAAATTCGAACCTATTGTTACCCAGAATCCAATGACTATCAGAAGGTTTTTCATTATAGTGATTGAAAAATATCTAGGCAAAGAATGAAATTCAATGAGATGCGTAACGATTTTCCTCTCTTAACGGCTCAAGGACAAACTGACGTAATTCGCTACTTCGTAATGAAATTCCGTTCCGTTCTTCCAGTACGCATGCGAGTGGAGATTACTTTTGAAGAGAATCCGTTAATTATACAGACCGACAGGTAGTCAATCGTTTGACGGATTTGGCCCAAAATTTTATACGGACCTACATTCATGATGATAAAACTGTGTACAAAATTTTATCCATCTAGCTATTCAAGTTTTTGAGTTATAGTATTCGCATGACCGCGCACAGACAGACTTCCCGTGGACGGATTTTGTCCAACATTTGATAGAAACCTACAAATTATGTTTAAAGACCACATACCAAATTTCATCCCCGTAGCTCTAATAGTTTTCGAGTTATCGTGTTCACAGACACACACAGACAGACATAATTCCAAAATTGTGTTTTTCGGACTCGGGGATGTCTAAAACGTGGAGATTCCTCAAAATCTCGAGTTCGAATTTTTTGTCGATTACAATACTTTCTCTTTGTATACTTCGTATACGAGAAAGAAAGAATTAAGAGGGTATGCGGGGAAAAAAAACGACCTTCATTTTTTTGGGGACACCCTAAGGCCCCTTTCACATTATGCGGTTTAACCGTTACGGCTCAAAGTTGTTTATTTTCTTTGCCGTGTCATGTTTGCTTTCACACTTGACGATTTGCGCCGTCAGTATTTGAGTGCGGTTTCTCATTTCCTAGCTGTTTCAGTATGGATCGGAAGCAAATAGCAGCAATACGGTCTTGCACCCATCAATCAAAAGAAACGAGACTATAATCGCCTCACTTTTGGAAGAACAACGAACGTGCAGGTGAATGTCGGAATGTCTGTAGCATCTTTTGTTGAATTCCACAACCGAATAAAAAATTATACTCTGCTGCCAAATACTAACATTTGGAACTGCATTCAACCGACAAAAATGGTAGCTGTGACTCTGAAGTAACTGTGCTGCCTGTTAAATCATAGGTAGGGATGAAACGTCCTCCCTCTGCTGTGAGACGAAAGTTTGGAGAGGGGGTGCCAGCTTAGGTGTCGTCCTAGTCATGTGACAGCGGTTCAAAATGACGAGGTCCGTCCTAAAATAGCCCTCGTGTTGCTTCAAAACGGGACGTTAATATAACTGAACAAAATCGCCAGTAACTGACACTTATTTTTAAATTTTAATCGTTTGTGTTTAAAACATAAATTGTTATAGGCCCTTTTAACAACGAAAAAGCAATAGCGAAAGTGCGACTGTTTATTACTTAGCAAAAACTTATAGATTTTATTTTTACCATAATTACATAAAATAAGTTCCTCCCTAGATATGGATTTTAAGGTTAGTGTAATAATTTTAAGCATTGCAAATGTATATTAATAACATATTACGTAAATCGATTATACATAAGTTGTGGAACATGGATTTCATTTGCGCGCAGGATTTAAAAAAAACTAAACAACCCATTGCAAACAAATTGTATGAAAATTCCCTTCGACATATCACAGCTTTAAAATAATTTAACATGGTAAATAATCAGATATGCTTTAATCACTTTTTATGACGTTAAAATAGTATACCTTTTCTTGAAAATTATATGTAAGATACCACGCATTGAAAAAAACTATAACGCAATGTTTTGATTTTGTATGTTTTTTCATTGTGGTTATACAAGCATAGCAGTGAAATTTCTGTGTGTTTGATGAACAATATTTTAAAAATCCTGTCTGTAAGAATTTAAAGTATAAATCACTCATCAAACATCTCTTTATATTGAGATGGGTTTTGACTATATCTTCTCAATGATTTAAAGTACACTCATGTGCAATATCATGACATATTCATGATTTAAATTTTCAAATCAAATCATAAAAAAATCGGAAACTTTAATGGAATCTCCGTAAAGAGTTCAAAATACTGAAGAATTCTATAAGACTGTCGGAATTACTTATGAAAGGTTAAAAGTTTCTTGAAATCGCGACTTCAGAAATAAAACATATGTTGTTATCTTAGAATTCAGTCATGATTATTAGACACTGCTATCCAGATTTTTATTCATTTACAAGAAATAGTATATTCGTTTCCAATACCTTATACATGACCGTCTTATCCAATGGGCAAATTAGGCCGAAGAACAGTGCGCTATTGATCCAAGGGATCATAAAAACTTTCTATACTGATTTTGAACCAAAAATATTTATTTAATTGTAATTTTAAATATGTTATACAATTTTATATATTATAATATGGTATAGAACCTAGTTAATAAAATAACCTAGGAGAATATAATGTTATGAAAACATTATAATGCTCCTGAATTATTTCTTTAGCTAGATATTTTGTTTGGGCGGCAAGCACTGTAAAATCTTAAGAGCGCCCTGATCTTGCACAATATAAAAATTAGTCAGCATTGGCATATTTCGAAATAAAATAAAAGTTCCCACTCATTTCTTCAGTTTACCACCAAGAGGCCGCCTAATGCATTCTTGCCGTAACGGTTCAACCGTATAATGTGAAAGAGGCCTAACGTGAAAAGGGCTTGTGGTAAACTGAAGAAATGAGTGGGAACTTTCACATTAGCCGATCGCGGTTTGCGTCCGTTTGTTGGGGTTTAAACCAGCCGCGTGCGCGACTGGAAAAAACGGCGCCGTTACGACTTCGTCTTAGTAGTAATCTATGAAAATATGCTGAAGCTTTCACACTGCACGAATTTCATCCGGCTGCCGTCTGTCACCTTCACAAGGTCACTTGTTCTTTTTGCCTTCTCGAAGCTTTTGCAGTTAATTAATGATTCCATTATTTTTATAGAATGCTTCAAAATTTAATTTTACTACTGTCTTTGTCATTTTTAAATGATTTCATTGTTATTATAGAACGCACTTTCCTTTAATTTGAGTGTTGACTGTGTAATTTTTTAATGTTTTCGTTATTTTTTTCCTATTTAAAATTTAGCTGTTTTATTTTATTTCGAAATATGCCAATGCTGACTAATTTTTATATTGTGCAAGATCAGGGCGCTCTTAAGATTTTACAGTGCTTGCCGCCCAAACAAAATATCTAGCTAAAGAAATAATTCAGGAGCATTATAATGTTTTCATAACATTATATTCTCCTAGGTTATTTTATTAACTAGGTTCTATACCATATTATAACATATAAAATTGTATAACATATTTAAAATTACAATTAAATAAATATTTTTGGTTCAAAATCAGTATAGAAAGTTTTTATGATCCCTTGGCTCAATAGCGCACTGTTCTTCTGCCTAATTTGCCCATTGGATAAGACGGCCATGTATAAGGTATTGGAAACGATTATACTATTTCTTGTAAATTAATAAAAATCTGGATAGCAGTGTCTAATAATCATGATTGAATTCTGAGATAACATATTTTTTATTTCTGAAGTCGCAATTTCAGGAAACTTTTAACCTTTCATAAGTAATTCCAACAGTCTTATAGAATTCTTCAGTATTTTGAACTCTTTACGGAGATTCCATTAAAGTTTCCGATTTTTTTATGATTTGATTTGAAAATTTAAATCATGAATATGTCATGATATTGCACATGAGTGTACTTTAAATAATTGAGAAGATATAGTCAAAACCCATCTCAATATAAAGAGATGTTTGGTGAGTGATTTATACTTTAAATACTTATAGACAGGATTTTTAAAATATTGTTCATCAAACACACAGAAATTTCCCTGCTATGCTTATATAACCACAATGAAAAAACATACAAAATCAAAACATTGCGTTATAGTTTTTTTCAATGCGTGGTATCTTGCATATAATTTTCAAGAAAAAGGTATACTATTTTAACGTCATAAAAAGTGATTAAAGCATATCTGATTATTTACCATGTTAAATGATTTTAAAGCTGTGATATGTCGAAGGGAATTTTCATAGCATTTGTTTGCAATGGGTTGCTTAGTTTTTTTTAAATCCTGCGCACAAATGAAATCAATGTTCCACAACTTATGTATAATCGATTTACGTAATATGTTATTAATATACATTTGCAATGCTTAAAATTATTACACTAACCTTAAAATCCATATCTAGGGAGGAACTTATAGATTTTGTTTTTACCATAATTACATAAAATAAGTTTTTGCTAAGTAATAAACAGTCGCACTTTCGCTATTGCCTTTTACACTTTTTTTTCTATAACACTTTATGTTTTAAACACAAACGATTAAGATATAAAAATAAGTGTCAGTTACTTGCGATTTTGTTTAGTTATATTGACGTCCCGTTTTGAAGCAACACGAGGGCTATTTTAGGACGCACCGCGTCATTTTGAACCACTGTCACATGACTAGGACGACACCTGAGCTGGCACCCGCTCTCCAAACTTTCGTGTCACAGCAGAGGGAGAACGTTTCACCCCTACCTATGATTTAACAGACAACACAGTTACTTCAGAGTCACAGCTACCATTTTTGTCGGTTGAATGCAGTTCCAAATGTTAGTATTTTGCCGCAGAGTATAATTTTTTATTCGGTTTTGGAATTCATCAAGAGATGCTACAGACATTCCGACATTCATCTGCACGTTGTTCTTCCAAAAGTGAGGCGATTATAAGTCTCGTTTCTTCTGATCGATGGGTGCAAGACCATATTGCTGCTATTTGCTTCCTATCCATACTGAAACAGCTATGAAATTAGAAACCGCACTCAAATACTGACGGCGCAAATCGTCAAGTGTGAAAGCAAACATGACACGGCAAAGAAAATAAACAACTTTGAGCCGTAACGGTTAAACCGCATAATGTGAAAGGAGCCGTTGCAACCGTTACGGCAAGAATGCATTAGGCCGCCTCTTGGTGGTAAACTGAAGAAATGAGTGGGAGCTTTCACATTAGCCGATCGCGGTTTGAGTTCGCTTGTTGGGGTTTAAACCAGCCGCGTGCGAGACTGAATAGAACGGCGCCGTTACGACTTCGTCTTAGTAGTAATGTATGAAAATATGCTGTGCTTTCACACTGCGCGAATTTCATCCGGCTGCCGCCCGTCACCTTCACGAGGTCTCTTGTTCTTTTTGCCTTCTCGAAGCTTTTGCAGTTAATTAATGATTCCATTATTTTTACTTTCTTGTGTACGAAGTATACAAAGAGAAAGTATTGTAATCGTCAAAAAATTCGAACTCGAGATTTTGACGGATCTCTACGTTTTAGACCTCCCTGAGTCCGAAAAACACAATTTTGGAATTATGTCTGTGTGTCTGTCTGTCTGTGAACACGATAACTCGAAAACTATTAGAGCTACGGGGATTAAATTTGGTATGTGGTCTTTAAACATAATTTGTAGGTTTTCATCAAATTTTAGACAAAATCCGTCAACGGGAAGTCTGTCTGTCTGTATGTATGTCCGAAGTCATGTGAACACTATAACTCAAAAACTTGAATAGCTAGATGGATAAAATTTGGTACACAGTTTTATCGTCATGAATGTAGGTCCGTATAAAATTTTGGGCCAAATCCGTGGACGGGTTGACTGTCTGTCGGTCTGTATAATCGTATACTTGTATCTCATAAGCCCTTTGGCTTAGATAAATAAAACTTGGTATCACGTATGCTAACATTAATTATAGATCTCTGCCCAAATTTCGTTCAAATCGGTTAAAAAACAGGTGTTCAAATTCCATATTTAGTTCAAAATGCACATTGTCACTGTGTATTGGCGAGCGTTTCGCTTATTTTACTGAAGTTAGTATGGTTGGCGTTTGACCTTGGCAGTCTACGCAGGAAATTGTAGCGAGCCGCACTTCGGAAATTATGGCAACCCCTGAATCAAAGTTCATTCTGACCTTCTCGAGATGGAAGGTATGGTGAATCTTGCGTGATATCAGCAGTAAGATTTCGTAGTCAAAAACGTTAAATAAAGTTCTAGTTTCTCAGCGCGGGTAAAAATTGAGAACATACGCAATTCTTTTTTGCAAAATATTAAGTTTCAGGAATTCATGAATTTGATATGTTTCATTGTAAATCACCATTCATAATTTTTTTCTCAAAATAACCAGGCCTTGGGTAAATACCCCAATAATATTTACCTACACACTGGGTGTTTACCCACCCCACATTACTTTTAGTATGCGAGAAAGTTTCGGGGAGGACACTCCCGCTGGTTTCCGCTCGCGCCCGCCCTCGCATTAGAGGAGCTTGCTAGAGTGTGATACGCATATCTTTGAATTTGATTCTTCACCTAAATATTTTACAATCACTATAATCTACATTCAAAAAACCTTCTGATAGTCATTGCATTCTGGGTTACAGTAGGTTCGAATTTGTTATCCACGCAGGGAGAGGGGAAATGACAAATTTTTGAGAAGTATACGAGAAAGTTTAGGGGAGGCTACTCCCGTTAGTTTACTATTAATACCAATCCGCTATCTCCACGCGCATGCGTACTGGAAGCAATCTTCTGCGCACGCGAAAGGAGCTAATTACGTCAGTGTGTCCTTAAGACGGCAAAAGTGGAACCTAGCAGTGTGCGATAGACGTGATTTAATCGGTACTCATCTCTTTCAATTGGATTCTTTACCTAGATATTTTTCAATCACTATAATGAAAAACCTTCTGATAGTCATTGGATTCTGGATAACAGTAGGTTCGTATTTTTTTAGCCATGCGGGGGAAGGAGAAACGGCACCTTTTTGGGGAAGTATACGAGAAAGTTTAGGGGAGAACACTCCCGCTGGTTATAGAATGCTTCAAAATTTAATTTTACTATTGTCTTTGTTATTTTTAAATGATTTCATTGTTATTATAGAACGCACTTTCATTTAATTTGAATGTTGACTGTGTAATTTTTTAATGTTTTCGTTATTTTTTCCTATTTAAAATTTAGCTATTTTATTTTATTTCGAAATATGCCAATGCTAACGAATTTTATGTATTTTTATATTGTGTAAGATCAGGGCCGTTTTAAGATTTTTCAGTGTTTGCCGCTCCATAAGCACCCTAACTAGGAAACTGGATGTTATGGCCCAAACAAAATACCTAGCTAAAAAAATAATTCAGGAGCATTATGATGTTTTGATAACATTATATTCTCGTAGGTTATTTTATTAACTAGGTTCTATACCATATTATAACATATAAAATTGTATAACATATTTAAAATTACAATTAAATAATTTTTTTAGGTTCAAAATCAGTATAGAAAGTTTTTATGATCCCTCGGATCAATAGCGCCCTGTTCTTCTGCCTAATTTGCTCTTTGGATAAGACGGTCATGTATAAGGTATTGGAAACGAATTATATACTATTTCATGTAAATTAACAAAAATCTGTCAAAATAGCAGTGTCTAATAATCATGACTGATTTCTAAGACATATGTTTTATTTCTGAAGTCGCAATTTCAAGAAACTTTTTACCTTTCATAAGTAATTCCGACAGTCTTATAGAATTCTTCAGTATTTTTAACTCTTTATGGAGATTCCGATTTTTTTTATGATTTTATTTGAAAATTTAAATCATTCTGAATATATCATGATATTGCACATGAGCGTACTTTAAGTAAATGAGAATATACAGTCAAAACCCATCTCAATATAAAGAAATGTTTGGTGAGTGATTTATACTTTAAATACTTACACACAGGATTTTTAAAATATTGTTCATCAAACACACAGAAATTCCCCTGCTATGTTTATACAAACACAATGAAAAACATGCAAAATCAAAGCATTGCGTTATAGTTTCTTTTCAGTGCGTGGTATCTTACATATAATTTTCAAGAAAAAGGTATACTATTTTAATGTCATAAAAAGTGATTAAAACATATCTGATTATTTACCATGTTAAATGATTTTAAAGCTGTGATATTTCGAAGGGAATTTTCATAGCATTTGTTTGCAATGGGTTGCTTAGTTTTTTTAAAATCCTGCGCACAAATGAAATCCATGTCCCACAACTTATGTATAATCGATTTACGTAATGTATTATTAATATATACATTTGCAATGCTTAAAATTATTACACTGACTTTGAAATCCTTATCTAGGGAGGAACTTATTTTATGTAATTATGGTAAAAACAAAATTTATAAGTATTTGCTAAGTAATAAACAGTCGCACTTTCGCTATTGCTTTTTCGTTGTTAAAAGGTCTTATAACACTTTGTTTTAAACACAAACGATTAAGATTTAAAAATAAGTGTCAGTTACTTGCGATTTTGCTTATTTATATTAACGTCCCGTTTTGAAGCAACACGAGGGCTATTTTAGGACGGACCACGTCATTTTGAACCGCGGTCACATGACTAGGACGACACCTGAGCGGTCACCCCTTCTCCAAACTTTCATCTCGCAGCAGAAGGAGGACGTTTCTCCCCTACCTATGATTTAACAGGCAACACAGTTACTTCAGACACACAGCTACCATTTTTGTCGGTTGAATGCAGTTCCAAATGTTCGTATTTTGCCGCAGAGTATAATTTTTTATTCGGTTGTGGAATTCATCAAAAGATGTTACAGACATTCCGACATTCATCTGCACGTTGTTCTTCCAAAAGTGAGGCGATTATAGTCTCGTTTCTTTTGATTGATGGGTGCAAGACCGTATTGCTGCTATTTGCTTCCGATCCAAACTGAAACAGTTATGAAATTAGAAACCGCACTCAAATACTGACGGCGCAAATCGTCAAGTGTGAAAGCAAACATGACACGGAAAAAAAAAATAAACAACTTTGCGCCGTAACGGTTAAACCGCATAATGTGAAAGGGGCCAAAGACAGGCAGAGCGCAGGTGGTCGGCAGTTCCGACTCTTTTGTCTAATGTTTGGTGCGGTTTCTTGAATTATAAACATTAGTTCCAGAAAATATGGTTTATTCCCTTTGCAAATAAACAAAAATTTCACCTTCGTAGAAAAGTGCGAAAATTGACTTTTGTCCCTCTAGATTACGAAAATAACACACTAATACCGGAAATCGTAAATTGTTTTTGATGAGTCAGCTCAAAATTCATTGCCTTCATTTGATATGCAACAAACTGTCGGTAATTCTTTCCAGGCGTTTAGCCCAAAGCAGCGATTCCCAACATTTTGGTTGTGCGGACAACCTTTTGTGTAAAAAATATTTTGAGGCGCACTAGTTAAATATACAAGTAAAAAAGATACAAACAAATACTCATCTAGTTAAATTATAGTAACGCCCCGTCCTGAAACAACACGAGCGCTATTTGGGAAGGGACCTCGTAATTGTGAGCCGCGGTCAGATGACGAAGACGACACCTGAGCTGACACCTCCTCTCCAAACTTCCGCACCACACCAACGGGAGAACGTTTGGACCTCTCTCATGATTTGACGTGCATCAGGCTCCACATAACGGCGGATCTGCAGTGGAATCGGGTTTCGAACCTGGAGCTCTCCGTCCACGGTGACCTTACCACTAGGTCACCGTGGTCATATAAATATTTAGAAATACATATATATAGTATGTAGAGAGAGACCCTTAGCTTTCTCTATATATATGTTTATATATATGAAGAGTCTATATAGAAATAGACACTTCGACCCTTGACTAGCGTTCCGAGGCCCACAGGTTAGGAACCGCTGGTCTAACGGATATCGTTGATTTAGTAAAACCCTTTTCGTCTCGAGATAATTACAGCATTGAAACTTTTATTTCTGATGTTGAAGATATATTTAACTTGCATGAAATAAAGAATGCCATTCACCAAGTTGTTTTTGTTAAAAAATGTTTGACCGGTCCCGCGTTAACTTTAATGAGATCTATTCGTGGAATTACAAATTTACTGGACGAATTTTCGGATAAAATATACGGCTTGCAATTACATAAATTGATGGAATCTCGACGTATGAAACCATTTGAAACATTACAAGAATATTTTTTGCCCATGCGAGATCTTGCTCACAAAGGTTCTCTAGATGATTCCTCTTTGATTGAGTATGTCATAAACGGAATTCCTGATTCATTGAACAATAAAATTATTCGTATGGTTGCAAATCCATTCCTGAATCTAAGGAAAAATTGAAAATTTATGAAAAACTGTTTAACGCTTCAAGAACCTTTAGGCAAAGCAATGACAAAAAAGTTGAGGATCCCACTCATACTGCAAAATTTGAACGTAAGCGTACCCCTAGCCCACAACCAGCATGCTACTCCTGTGGTTTAAAAGGTCATAAGAGTACCCGATGTACGAATACGCCACATGGTAAACAATATTACGGCTGCAAAAATGCTAATTGTCCTCTAAATTCCAGCAATTCTGCATCCAAATCTGACTCTAAACTTGCTACACCTGCTAGAACTGTAAATCAAAATTCTGCCCAAAACTTTTCCCAACATCTCATGCATGTTGATATTGCACTTTCCGGAATTCAATTAACTGTACTTTGTGACGCTGGTTCGCAAGCCACTATGATTAATGAAAAAAAACCTATTTGCGAATTGGTTCTCCACCATTGTATAACATTTTCTGGAATTGACCGAAACACGGTTCAAAGTATTGGTTTCTTTCCGGATTCCAATACTGTTCAGAACAATACTTTACCTGCAAAAATTAATGTTATCGGTGATGACACATTTCCCCTTGATGTAATTATTGGAATCGACTTTCTGCAACAAACTCAATTTACATTTGATAAAGACGGAATTCGTTTCTGCAGTAATAATGATGAATATTTTTTGTTTCATGTTGCAAATGTTATTGATGATTGTCCTTTTGATTTATCGCATGTTAGTGATTCAAATATTAGAAATGAATTGTTATAATTCATTAATAGTTGTAAACCTAATAAAACTAAGGATACTGAGCTGAAAATGAATATTGTATTACAAGATAAATTCCTGTTTGCCAAAGAGCCAAGCGACTCTCTGTAAAACAGAAAGTAAATGAACAAATAACTGGTTGGTTAAACCAGGGTATTATTAGAGATAGTTGTTCTGATTAGTGTTATGTAAAAAAAAAGATAGGAACTTACGACTCTGCATAGATTACCGTAAATTAAATGCTAAAACAATTAAAGATAAATATCCTTTACCCCTGATAGAAGAAGTTCTAGATCAATTGCACTCAGGGAAATTTTTCTCAACTATTGATTTGAAAAATGGATTCTTCCACTTGGAAATGGAAGAAGATAGTAAAAAGTTTACTTCAGTTGTCACGCATGATGAACAATATGAATTTAACAAAGTTCCATTTGGTCTTTGCAATAGCCCGAGTATTTTCTAAAGGTTTATTAACCATGTGTTTCGTGATCTTCTTAAAGAGGGTATTGTTATTATCTATATGGATGACCTCATTATACCCAGTATTGATGAGCTTGATGGTATAAAGCGTTTATCCAGGGAATTACCAACTGCATCCGAATACGGATTAGAACTTAATTTGGAGAAATGCAACTTCCTGAAGTCTAAAATTGAATTTCTTGGTTACGTCATTGAAAACCGTAAAATTAGCCCTTCTTTGGATAAAACCGCTGCCGTTCAGAATTTTCCAGAAACCAAAAGTATTAAACAGGTACAAAGTTTTCTTGGCCTCACTGGTTACTTCCAAAAGTTTATTCAAAATTATGCATTAATAGCTAAGCCATTGAATGACTTACTTCGTGACAACACAGAGTTTTATTTTGGACCCGAACAAAAGTCATCATTCCAAACTCTAAAACAAAAACTTTCTGGAAATCCTGTATTACACATTTTCAAGCAAGGTGCAAAACTTAAATTGCATACTGATGCCAACAAATTTGGTTTGGTTGGTTACTCTTTCAACATTCTGATGATAATAAATTTCACCCAATTCATTACATGAGTAATAAAACCTCTCCCCAAGAAGAGAAATATTCAAGTTACGAACTTGAAGTTTTGGCAATTATCGAAGCTTTAAAGAAATTCCGAAACTATTTGATTGGCAGTAAATTTCCAATTATAACAGACTGTTCAGCATTTCAAAAAATATGAGTAAGACACAGTTAACACCAAAAATTGCTAGATGGGCTTTATTTTTGGAAGATTTTAATTACGAAATCGTACATCGCCTAGGTAAACAAATGAAGTATGTAGATTGTTTAAGTCGATACCCTATTATGCTTATAACACACAGTGAAATAACATCCAAAATTGTTAATTGCCAACAAAGGGATGAATATATAAGTTCAATCAAACAACTTTTGGAAAATAAGCAAATTAATGACTTTGTTCTTAAAAATAATGTCCTTTATAAAATTGTAAATGATTCTGATCTTTTGGTAGTTCCTCAACTAATGCAAACTGAAGTTGTTAAAATTATTTATTCTAAGGGTCATTTTGGTATTAATAAAACTGAAAACGTTGTAAAGCAAAGTTTTTATTTTCCTAATATGAGAAAGCGTGTGGAAAATGTCGTATCCAACTGTATTGAGTGTATTCTTGTGAATAAAAAGCGAGGGAAAGATGAAGGATTTTTATATCCTATCCCAAAGGAAGAAGTCCCCTTCAGCACGTATCATATTGACTTTTAAGGCCCTTTAATATCCACAAATAAAAATTATAATCATATTTTCACTGTAATAGATGCATTTGCCAAATTTATCAGGATCCCGTAAAATCTACATCTGCTCAGGACATCATAGACAAACTTGAACAACAAGAAATTACATTTGGGTATCCACATCGGATCATAACTGATAAAGTGCATTTACATAAAAACAATTTCAAGAATATTGCGATAATGAAAACATTCAACATCTGAACGGTAATGGACAGGTAGAAAAAATTCATGGCACTATCATTCCGAGATTTTAGCCAAACTGTCATTGGACGATCTCATCAAATGGTATAAATTGGTTCCTGCTGTCCAGAGGACACTAAATTCAACAGTTTCAAGAACACCTTTTGAACTTCTAACAGGAGTCAATATCAAAACCAAAGAAGATTGCTCAAAAAGGAAAGCACAGAATGGTTTGTCAAAGATCGAGAAAATATTCGTGAAGAAGCTAAAAAGAACATTTTAAAGATCCAAGGAGAAAATCGTCGAAACTACAATAAGAAGAGAAAAAAAGCAGATCAATGCAAGGTTGAAGACTTCGTTGCAATTCAGCAAACACAGTTCGGGACTGGCCTCAAGCTGCGATCAAAATTCTTCGACCCTTACGAAGTGGTGAAAGTGAAGTTGAAGGACCGCTATGATGTCAAAAAAGTCGGACAGTACGAAAGACCAAACATCACATCTACCGCAGCAGACCACATGAAAATGTGGGGCAGAATTTCTTAAATAGGACTCCGATCCACTGCATCTAAAAAGAGAAATCTGTATTTTTCTAGCTTTTATTGTTTGTATACTTTTTCTGTCACGCTTTTTTTCAATTCTTTTCAGATTCTCTGTGTACAAGTATTTCTACTCTTTGATCTCTTTTTACTTTCTCGTATGCGAAGTATACAAAGAGAAAGTATTGTAATCGTCAAAAAATTCGAACTCGAGATTTTGACGAATCTCCACGTGTTAGACCTCCCTGAGTCCGAAAAACACAATTTTGGAATTATGTCTGTCTGTGTGTCTGTGAACACGATAACTCGAAAACTATTAGAGCTACGGGGATGAAATTTGGTATGTGGTGTTTAAACATAATTTGTAGGTTTCTATCAAATTTTGGACAAAATCCGTCAACGGGAAGTCTGTCTATCTGTATGTCCGAAGTCATGTGAACACTATAACTCAAAAACTTGAATAGCTAAATGGATAAAATTTAATACACAGTTTTATCGTCATGAATGTAGTTCCGTATAAAATTTTGGGCCAAATCGGTCAAAGGGCTGATTGTCTGTCGGTCTGTATAATCGCATACTTGTTCAACTCCATGCGCATACGTTCTGGAGCCAGTGCAAAGAAGGGATCCTCCGAATACTTGGCAGTTTGCCAAAAACCAATTCTGGTGAGTTTTTGTAAGGCAGCAAACATTTAGGGAGTTTCGCTAGATCCTGTTGCTCAAAAGAATGCGCAGGGGATTTGATTTGTTTTGATCTTCAAACCACGCGTGGTTCCAACTTTGGTTAACTTGCGACGGAAGTTTATTTGGCGTCTTTTATTATTCTAGCTTGTATGAACTGTATTTTTCTATAAGTATGTTATGATGGTTCTATACATCCTATTTAATATTGATTGTGCTTTCATAATTGATCTTTATCAAACATGTTATGAAGGAATTACCCTCTTAAAGAATTTGAACTGTATTAAACATTTTGCATCGTATACATCATTGTTCAATGTAATTGATTATAAAGGAAGGATTACGCCACTTTGTCCTTGAGACGGTAAGAGTGGAAAATTGGTTCGCATCTAATCGCTACACATCTCTTTGAATTTGATTCTTTACGTAAATATTTTACAATCACTGTAATCTACAATGAGAAACCTTCTGATAGTCATTGGATTCTGGGTTACAGTAGGTTCGAAATTTTTTATCCACGCGGGGGGAAGGGAAACAGCACCTTTTTAGGAAAGTATACGAGAAAGTTTAGGGGAGACCACTCCCGCTGGTTTGATGGAGAAAAGGCTCGTTGAGGTTAGCTACTACAGTCAGAATGCCGTCTGGGGCCGTAGTTTAGAACCAACGATTGGCAACGTTCTGCGAGCACACGTCACGTGACACGACGGGTCTCTTCTCTTGCTAGCGACAGAACTGGGCCCACTTTTGCAATTTTTTTTCATGATTTATTTATTTAGCATAATTTTATCATCAATGCTTAGCAATTATGGCAACCCTACTAATCTGAATTAAATGTCCCAAATTTTAATTTTGTATAAATAGTTCATATAAAAAATATTAACTAGGTTTAAGATTTTTAAAAACTAGCTTATGAAGAATTGATCTTCCCAAGTGTTAATACACGCGATGCCTGAACTGCCGTGATGATCGACTAACTTAATTTGATGTAAAAGGGCAATAACCATCCTCTTAATTCTTTTACTTTATCTCTTTCCTTTTATATTCGTCCCGTCCAAATATTTGTGTTCGTTTTGTCCATTAAATTTCTACAGTAGCAGAACTATGTCCTCTCCTGTCTACGAAATTGCATACTTCACCTTACACGGGACCTAGGCTCCCATCAGTGGCGAATCCAGGGGAGGGGCTATCGGGCTGCAGCCCCCCCCCCAGAGCTAAACCAAAAATCTTGATTTAATTTAAAATCACTACAACTGTTTGATCTTAATTTTCATTTTAAAAAATAGTAATAAAATCGTGACAACATTGCTTTCTGACTTGACAGGCTCGAAAATTTTCCACTTTTCTAGTCATTCCACTTGCACTTGTAGCGTTGGCGCGGTCGAAAACATTTTTTTGGCTAGTTATTTCATTGTATTTTTTATTAAATTATCAAAAATATTGTAGTGTTCTTTATTATTCTTATTGTCAGGAGAGGAAAGCCTGTAAAGTTAAAGTGTTTTGGCTTAGTATAAGCCATGAGGTTTGACATTCGTCACGAGAATACAAAATTTTTATGACCTCCCCCCCCCCCCCCCCGACCCGAATCCTGGATTCGCCACTGGCTCCCATACTATATTTATCATAACTCAAAATTAATAAAGTTTCAAGTTAACGTATCTCGAAACTATAATTTCGGACTTAGTGGTTTTTTCCTGAACGACGACGATATATAATAGTACATGGTACTTCACTAGAAAAAAAAGAAATCCTCGGCTGGATTAATAGAAATACAAGCATATAATAAATAGAAACAATTTTGATTTGTCATTATAATTTTTAAATGACTTGCGCCCAATTTTTTTTTTATTATATGAAAGAAGAAAATGGTATAATTAAGAAAGTAAAATCAACTTTAAAATATGGCTGAACTAAAAAGAATTAGCTTTGAATCTTTTTTATTGTCAAACGTGTTCTTTTTATTAAATTGCGTAAACTTCATTGATTTTCTATCATAGTAAAATAAACCATTACCTACCCAATTTTTTCATGTTTTATTTATTTAGCATAATTTTATCATTAATTCTTAGTTATTATGGCAACCCTAGTAATCTGAATTAAATGTCCCAAAGTTTAATTTTGTATAAATAGTTCATAAAAAAAATATTAACTAGGTTTAAGATTTTAAAAAAAAACTAGCTTATGAAGAATTAATCTTCCCAAGTGTTACTACACATAGATCATGCCAATCAAACAGGCCCATTGTGGATGAATCAGCGTGGAAAAGGAATAAAAATAATAGGCTAAATGAAACATTTGTGCTTCTTTAGCTTCTCCCGTCGTTTTTTTTTTTCTTTTTGAAATTTTTAACTTTATATAAATAAAACTAAATATTTAACTATTTCGTAGTATCTGAATTTTCATTTTTCTTCATTTAGGATTTCGTTCAATAGTCCTCGCTCTTCCCAAGCTAGGGATCCTTTCTGCATGTTCCAATTCTAGAACATTCGGATTGAAGTTCAAAAGCTCTAATCACTTTAACGGTGTAAAAATATTGAAATTATCTTCACAAAATAATTTCATTGTATAAAATGAATGATTTGTAAAAGCTTGCTTCGAAAATACTTAGGAAGTAAAAGCTCTATAAACAAATGTCTTTTTGGGAGAAAGATAGTCTTTCCCGTTCCTCTTTTTTGTAACTTTTGTATTTATGACGTATTATTTGCATTATCCTTTGCGGATTATCGGAATTTTTGTCCCTAGATGGAGCTACCTCCGATCCTGAATGAATCGGCCAGGGCCTTGTTTTTCACAATTTATCATGAATTACTGTAAGACTTCAGAGGATGTAGGTATACTGTCAAGTAACCTCGGATGTAAGGGTGTTGGTGGAAAATCCACAGCTACCATTGGTTGCTTAGTTTGGTATAGATACAGGAACATGTGACCGAGGGAGGAGACATTTTAGGATGAACTTGGCTATATTACCGAATTAAAAGTAAATTAAATTTTATCGGTAGCAAATTCGTTCGTGGAATTGAAGCGGATACGTCAGCGGAAAGTCATGCGCAGTTTGTAGTTTCGCTTCATACGTAAGCAAAACGTACTCTTGATCGGCACGTGATAATAAGAACAGAAGGGGAATTATCCGTTTATTTTAACAATGTTTTCTTTTAAATATCCATGCAGTGAAATATGCTAGAGGAAAGTGATTGTTCGAAAATGTCTACGCGGGATAAACGAAAGTGTTTCACTTTTACGTGGACAGTAGAAAATATTAGTTATAACTGTCGGAATAGGGATAAAAGTATCGAAAGTCCTACATTTGTGACAAATGTAGAACAGGAATCGAAATGTTATCTTAATCTTTATCTCAAGGAAGATAGGGTTGACATTTTTCTTCACAGAAAACCAGTTCAATCTTTAAATAAAATAGATTGCGAACTTGCATTCTTGTCAAAAGATGGTGCAGTGCTTAAATCGGAGAAACGAAATAATGCTGGATATTGTGTTGGCCTGTCGATAGAAAGAAAAGAAGTTTTCGTTGTTAATAGGTCAGCTTATCGGCCTGAAGACGAGTTAATAGTTCGTTGCAGAATATGGAAGAGCGATGAAGAGATGGCAGAAGATGTCCAGTGCTTTGCTCGCTCTCGAATCTGCATTAAAAGAGAGGCTTTCTTGTGGAACATCAAAAATTTCAGCAGCCTTCGCTCAGAAGAAAAATGTACCTACCAGATGAAATCAATGTCGGATAATGAGGTGTTGATGACTCTCGATCTTTTGTTAAAGAATCCGTATACTGACGAGGATTCAATTAATATCCAACTCGCTTCCGAAAATGGTAAGATAAAATATTGTGTTCTTCACTTAATGCCTTTAAATGGTTTCGGAAGTGCAAGTCAAGGCATCAGAAAAGAATTTTTATTTTCTGATAATGAGAAGCCAAAATTGTTTACTCTACCTTTTTCAAAACAGGACCTAGTGGCGGATAAAAATCTGTGTTTGCCAAACGATGTTGTATCTTTTCGATTTGAATGCACTTTTTCTACAGGAGATATTATCGAAGAAATCGAAAGTGTCATTTATGGCTGCGAGAGTCTTGCATCCATTGAACCAGACAATGAATCCTTCGACGAAGAAAATACTCTGTCAGTATCAAAGCGTATTTTGAATGATGATCTGAAATCTTTGTTTCATGACAACATTTTTTCTGACATAAAACTGAAATCCAGCACCAAAACATTTCCAGCACACAAGAATATTCTGAGCGCCAGGTCTCCGGTATTCAAGGCAATGTTCTCGAACAACATGAAGGAGAAATTCAACGAATGTGTTGAAATCGAAGATATAGATAGCGACACGGTGTTCAGAATGCTGCATTATGTTTACACGGCCGAAATCCAAGATCTGCAGTGGGAAAATGCTTGCGATTTATACCGAGCTGCCGACAAATACGAAATTCTTGCTTTAAGAGACGAATGCTCTGCTTGCATAAAATCTAACTTACGCGCAAACAACGCGTGTGAAGTGCTTATTCTTGCAGATTTGCATCAAGATGAAGATCTGAAGGCTTCTGTTCAAGAATTCATTTTTAATCATGATGTTTTAATTTCTGAAGAATGGAAACACTTGATGAAAACTCATGCAAAATTAGCCGCCGATACGATGTATCTCCAAATTCAAAGAAAAGCATCAAGTATGCACCAAATTTAATGTTTTGCTTTATTAGACTAATTACCTAGATAAGAATATTCTCTACGGTATTTATTATATTGAAAAGTTTAATTTTAAGCTAATTTCAGAATTTCTTAAATTTTTTTTCATTTTTAGCAATTATTTCTGTATTAAGGCAAAAGTAATGTATTTATAATATACGAAATAAATTTTTAGAATTCTTGTACTTTTAGGAAATCAAAAATATTAGAATAAATGTAAGTTTTATTTCGTAAATGACATTATATAAATTCATTTTTGCACGTAAAGAATTGTATTTAAATAGTTGACCGAATTTTTGGCCGAGCAAACCGAGGTCAACTCGACCGTTAGGCATTTCGTCTGTTTGTCTGTAAATTTGTTTAATACGCAGTCACGACCAAATTCGTTCGATTTTCTTCGAATTTAGCATGATGGTTCTTTGAGGTCATTAAAAACTGGGTATATGTAAAGATTTTTATTTTTTGTTTCCGTTTCAATGTTTGGCGAGTTTAAAATATTTCGGTCATTTTGATAATGATCGGACATTTAATTTGTAGTTGTGTCAATACTGATAAAAGCAAAGACTTGTATAAATAATTCGCATTCGAAAGAAAACGATAAACCTTTTAAAGACTGCGATAAAAACAGGTCTTAGGGCTTGTTTTTTTCACTCGAAGACTACTATTTATAGAACTACTAGTACTTTCTATGTTAGTATATCTTACTGTCATTGGAATTTGCTTTTTAACTTTTATTTTGGAAACCATTAATTTTAATTTTTGATGAACATGGTAATTCAAAAGAAATTTTAACCATTTTCCATAAGCATTCTTTCTTATGAATATCAGACAGTATAATGCACCATATTTTTAATTGCACTTATTTGTATTTTTCATTTATTTGTATTTTTTTTTCCATACACGTGTACCATGTTCAAATATGAGTTGCGGAGTTGAAAGATAAGTAAACAATAGCCACCATCTAATTTTGAACAGAAAATAAAGGTATTAAAATAGTAAACACCTAAAATGTATATTGCATCTGTCTGTCTAGTGGTTAGTTTGCTTTGTTTATATTTTTCTAAACAGTTTGTGATCGTAATTAATTAATTTTAAATTTTATTTTATTTTAAAACTTTATAAAAGCTTCAATTTCAGTGATGAATATTATGATATTTAAAAACTATCTTAAGTTAAGATTACTAATGATATACTTCATTATTAATACTGTAGAACAGTAAATTATCGAGTTTATTTTGCATTAGCCGCTCCGGCGACCATCTTGTTCGCCGGGAATATGATTTCAATTGAATCTTTCGTCAGTTTATATTCATGTTTCCCTTAACAACGAAATTTTAAACTTCAGATTGTGGTAGATATTTCAAACATGTTCTTTTAGTGGCCTTCTATTCTGTTCATTCTCTTTATAAATGTCCTTAATAGAGTGAACTAACTGACCATGTCATGTAACATCTAATTGCACGTTGTCCACTCCATCTTCACTTTCTTATTCCTCTTGCAAATTATGCATTTGATTTCAAAATTAAAATGGTGCAGCACATTCTATGGCCAGCGACATGTTAGCTGGATTAAAACATGCTGAAAAAATGAAAACATAGCAACCATAATCATTCAGTTTACTGGGTATATTTCCTAATATAAGTATTTCTTAATATACGTAATATCTCAGAGAGCTTAGTTTACAGATTCATCAAAAATGTTGATGAAATAAAATATGAAAGCAAAATGTATTAGGGTATCAATATGCAATTAAAAATTTGTTTAAACAATGAAAACGGTTTGAATAGCGTTGCAACAATGAAAAGTATTGTAAATTATGCCAAAATATTTTTTAAAGTTATTAAAACTAAAGAAAAATTGTACAGAAACGTATTTGATATCATTGAAAAGAAAATGTTTGCATTGTCAGATGGTGTGGTGTAAAAATGATTTTTGTTCTGTAAGATTTTCTGAAGTTATTAAGGAAAAGCGGCAAACTTTCGCTTAATTTTTAATTAATTAAAATTTTTAATAAAGCGCTCCGAGCTGCACATTCTCACCTTCCAAAGTATGTTTGTTCCAAATTTCGTAGTTCTAGGTCCAGCGGTCTGCCCTGTAGAGTGCCAACGCACCCACATTCTCTTTTATTATTAGTGGAGATTGTATACCTTGCCTGTTGATTATACAGTAGTCATTACCTAGAAAACTTAAACGACAAGAAAATTTAATTTCATAATATCAATTTAATATTGATATATGGGATGACCCAAATAAATTAGCTATTATTTTATTACCAATATACAGTAGTGACCAATGGAAACGAACCGCCCATGATTTTGTCCTACTTTTTAAACAAGAGGCTGAGGCAGTAAATTAAATGATGACACACAAAAAACGGCGATGCAACCATATGTTGTTCCTATTGTAAACCGATCAAAATTACCTTCTTTTCAACCGTATTTTTTTCCCAATTTAAATTTATAATGTCATATTCATGAAAAATAAATGTGGCGCGTTTTCGTTGGCCACTACTGTACTTACGAGTAACCTATCGCATTTTGTAGAGACTCGGAGAAGTTGATCATGTTTTACTCACTGAAATGAATACTGAAAATGAACTTTACGGTTAAACGCAAAATGCTTAACCCGTAATCAATCTGTGTGCCTTTTGATTTTTCTGGTTCTGGCTTGGTCCTAACTTCCGTTGAACCGATTTTGACCCTCTCAAGCAGCCACTCGAGACGCTGTACTTTTTCTTCTGTAAAAATCACGATTTCTCAGTAAATAGCTGTGGCACTTCTAATGACGAACCTGTGTATTAACAGATGGTCGCGGACGTTCTTCGCCAATTCAGGGCGAAATTACCTTTCATTTAAAATAGTCGTAATTGATAAACTGCTTCAAATTTTTGAACAACACTTTCAGTTTCTTACCGTATCTTGAATTCTACATTGTAATTAGAGCACATTTTTTTTATAAACAATTGCAATTTTTATGGTTCAGTTGAAAACTTTGAAAAACTGCTCGTTTAAAATGTAGTAAATTTATCCATATTTTTTCACAGCATGTTTATGTATATGTTACGGTCAATGTAAATAATCGCCGGCCAAATAAGTCGGCTAAAGGGAATAATTTATGAGAATTTATCACATTAACCAGTTATTATAAATAATTACCAATGAAGTTTGGTCAATGTAATTATTTTCGGTTGAAATTTGCTTTTGGTTTTTTTTGTGTGTGTGTTTGAAAATGGTTAGTTAAAGTTTAATTTCTCAAAGCTAAATCTTTTCGAACGCAATGTATTTGTTGGTTGTCTTTGTGGTTTGTTCTGTTTCAAACGCAGAATTTTAACCGCGCCTGCGATGCCTGCAGCATTTAAGTAGGAACTGGCCAGATTTTTTTTAACTTTAAAAAACATCCTACGGCTTCTCTAGAAGCTAGATCCGGAACCTAGTTGCTTCGCTAGCTCATCGAATGTAAGGAATCTGCCTTTTTAAATTGCTAAAATGAAGCAGGAAAATTGTGCTCGCAATGCTTGCGGCATCTGAAATGGGCAACGGGCAAATTTTTTTTTACTTGAAAGAAACATCCTACGGCTTGGCTAACAACTGGAGCTGGAACTCATTGAATGTTACAGTAATTTTGCTTAATTAATCACATTTACCAATGAAGTTTGGTGAATGAGATCACATGTCAATGTAATCAATCACATTGACCAAACTTCATTGCTAACTATACATAATAACCGATTAATGTGATAATTTCTCATAAATTATTCACGTTAACCAGCTTATTTGGATATTATGATCAATCGCCGGTTATTATCCACAATAACTGATTATTCATAATGTCTGTTGCATATATATATACAAACACATACGAAAACAGAAACAAATGCAAAAACCAATTAAGAAATTAGTTTTTAATCAAAATAAATACTTAAAGAAGTAATATTTCAGATGAAGTAAACTTAGGTTGTTTTGGTTGTTAGGTTGTTGTTTTGGTTTTCATTTATGACATGGTTTTGTTTTCTTTTGTTAATATATATATATATATATATATATATATATATATATATAAGATCAGGCTTTACTGAGGTGGAATGTAGTCCATTTTAGTCATGGAACAGACAATATTTGGCTTTATCTTCTTTTATTGAGGATATTACGTTATTTCTTCATAGGTAAAGTATTCAATTTTTGCGTAGCTCCATGACCAGTATTCAGAAGGTTACGCCTGAGCGGCGGGCTGTTGTTGAAAGCTTACATGCTGGCGTGAAAAAAGCAGAAATGAATGCGCAGAACGCTTAAGTACCCAGAGAAGGGAATTTTCCCGGAAAAGGCATGTGACTCGAAAAGAAAGTTGTAGTGCGCTTTTTACGATAAAAGTAGAAGTAATTAAAATGAAGTGTCGTTAAAAGATTATTTAAGTAAGTTAAAAAATTAAAATATCACACACACATATATATATATATATATATATATATATATATATATATATATATATATATATAT
>BGPR01000009.1:3336284-3356527 GCA_013235015.1 Araneus ventricosus
TATATATATATATATATATATATATATATATATATATATATATATATGATATTATCAATATATATGTGTGTGTGTATATTGTATATATATATATATCAAAACCAACATATAAGCACAAGATAAAAACTCAAAAACAGTAAAAAAAGACAAAATGGCTAAATAGACAAAAACCAGAAATATATATATATATATATATTGTAAAATACGTCTTGACAACAATATGATCGCGACGATACTGAAAAAATTTAAGGAAAGACAGACTTGGTTTCCCTTCCGACCCAGATTTCAGGAATCGTAAGGTACCTCGTAGTTTTTACTTCGACGAATACCCGTTTTCACACATTTCTCAATCCTCAACGCTAAGTTGCAACGTGTTTACTTGTTTACCAGGTCTGTCTTAACAAATTTTAGCGCCCTGGCCTTATTTGGAGCCCCATCAGAACCGTAACTAGGAATTTGAGAGCGAAAATAACTGAAAAAAGGGGATGAATCACCTATTTCTCTGATTAACTCCAAAATATGCAGTTTATCTGTGAAGTGAATGGCTCGCTTAAGACGGGAGAGGCGTAAAGACCACGGAAATGTCCCTTGCGTCTACAGAAAAAGAGACGGGAGACCGAAGATCAGCGGCATTTGAGCCAAAAAAAGAACGCTGTCATCTCTCTCATAAATGCGTTTAAATGCATGGAATTTCACTACTATAATATATATGCGCAATGAGACTCAACTGAGAAATGATATTTTTTACTATATATAATTACTATTATTATAGTGAGACCCTGGAGAAGAAGTGGCCTTGTGAGAATGTGATTTTTTGTTACGATTGAATCCATTTTTATGGGGTTCCTCCTTATTCCAATAATATTTAAAGTAAATTATTATGTCTCCTATTTCCTATATAATTTGACATATTTATTTAGATTTCAGATTGTTGCAAAATTGTCCATATCTTAAACCAGCTGCAAAACTCTGACTATCTTTCAAACAAAACTTTAAATAGCTCCCCCCTTCTTCTTGCGTCATTACCATAAATTGCATGCTGAATCACACTGTCCTAATCTCATGCAGTATTTTTTTAAATCTCATTCTGGATAGATGCGACAGAAAATTCACTTTTGCAGTTACACGATTCAGATATAACCATATGCAAATAAAAGTGAAAAAATATTAAACTGAAAAATAAAATCAGTTACAAAAAAACAACAGAAAAGCAATAATGGAGATTATTATTTCGTATATTATTAACTTATTTTTTAAGCTAAACGCTTTGCATCCTTTCAAATCTATAAATAATTGATGTGTTTTCAGTCCTCTCTGTCGAACACAAGTTTCACTAGTAGTTCGAATTAGTGTTGTAAATCATGAAAGATTCCTTTCTTTTGGCAAAATCATAAATCTTCCACGACAAATACTGTTAGTATTTGTTTGTAAGTGCCAAAGTGAGCTGAACTGCTGTCTCTCTCTCTTTTGCTGAAGCCATGTTGTGTCTACTTTCAATCACATCCTCCTGATGGGCCATGGTGGCCTAGTGGTAAGGTCTCCACATCGGGACCGGAGGGTTCGAGGTTCGAAAAATGATTCCACTGTAGATACGCCGTATATTGGGCCTGTTTCACGTTAAGTACTTAGGAGAGCCAAACATTCTCCCTTTGGTGTAGTGCGGAAGTTTGGAGAGGAGGTGCCATTTCAGGTGCCGTCGGTTCAAAACTACGAGGTCCGGCCCAAAATAGCCGTCATGTTGTTTCAAAACAGGACGTTAATTAACTAAAACTAAACCCATTCTCCTAACGACTTAATAAAATAGTTTTTTTTAGTGCGTTTGTAAGATACTCCTTACTTGTGTGTCTGTTTTGGAATTTTAAACCGTCAGTAAAAAAGGCCATGGATATTAAAAATGTTTTTTAATTCGCCTTATTTTTGAGTTGAATTCTATTATTGTAAATAATTAATAAATTCAAAAATTTAATATTATTTTTCATTCCAGAATTTCCAGACAATAAATTTTCTACGATCGATCAACTATTTGGGAATAGATCTGCAAGGATAAATTCTGTATCTTCTGTGTTTTCTACTACCAATTCTGTATCTACTACCAAGGCAACGTCCACATCTGTATTAAACAGCAGTACAGTAAGCAAACTTTTTCAACCATCCTTTTCATTCGGCAGCTCTAGTGCGAACAAATCCCCTGCATCAAGTGTATCCAGTAGTGGCCAGACACCATCTGCATTTCCAGGACTAAGCAGCAGGGAAGGAGGCTCACTGTCTGTTTCGCATGGATTTAACAGCAATGAAACAGGTAAACAATCTTCACCATCCTTCACTTTTGCCATTCCATCATCTTTTCATTTGCCAACACTATTGCGAACACACTTTTTCAACCATTCTTTGCATTTGGCAGTATAGTAGGGAATACCGCTTACAGAGAGTCACAATGACTCTAGGCACGGGGACGTGTTAGTGGTGTTATGTCTAGTATAGTAGGGAAGACATCAACTGTATCATCTGTATTTAATAGCGGCAATGAGAAGGCATCGGTTGCCTCCCCTTTATTTAACCGCCGCAATGGAGGAACAGCTACTGTATCCCCTGCATTTAGCACCAATGCTGCAGGGTCACTTCCTGATTCCTCAGGATTTAACAGCATAAACGAGAAGATTTCGTCTGCATCCCTAATATTTAATAGCAGCAATGGAGAAACAACCCTTGCATCTCCTGGATTTGGCACCAGTTTTGCAGCGTCACTTTCTGCATCCTCTGGATTTATCGCTAGTTCTGCAAGTCCAAATTCTACAACCTCTGAATTTAACAGCAGTAATGTGAAAACATCGTCTTTATTCCCATTATTTAACAGCGGCAGGGACAGCTACTGCATCTCCTGCATTTAGCACCAGTTTTGCCGAGTCAGCGCTCAGTTAGATTAGAGTTGGCATGCGCAGTTACTTTTGACCTATCAGTTATAGTCTGTTATATTAACGTCATTTTTTGAAGCGAGTTGCTTCAAAAGATGGCTATTTTGGGACGGACGTTATAATTTTGAATAGCGGTCAAATAACGAGGACGGCACCTGAGCTGGCACCTCCTTCTTCAAACTTCCACACCTCACCAGCTGAAAGACGTTTGGCCCACGTCCAATTTAACATGCAGCAGGTCCACAAATAAGACGTATGTTCAGTGGAATCGGGTTTCGTCTCTGGATCCCTCTGGCTCTGAGGCCTTACCACTAGGCCAACGTGGCCCTCCACATAACTGTGATGTCACAAAATGATTCCATTAGTGAATTTTTGTATTTTTACTATCATTCAGTCCAGATTCGAATGCAATAAACTTCTGATGTATTTGCTGTTAGTGTGACAACGACTTATTTGAAGATATTAATGGGTATTTAAAATATTTTTCTGTAGCAAGTGATTGCGATTACTGCGAGAATATTAAATTTTTATTTCTGATTTTTTTCTAATCACCTTTAAATATAGAGGTTGCTTTGAGAAATGATTGAAGTATCTGATAGTTTTGTCACCCTGTACGGAAATTCATAAATCTAAATTAAGAATTTTTTTAAATTTAATATGCGAAATATCCTATACAACTTTGTATTCACAAGCTATGCAAATGCCTGAAGAAATGCGTTTTATTTTAACTGCCCATGTATAGGAGACGAGACGATAGCAACAAATAATGTAAAGGTACACTTAGATAAATAAATAGATAGGAGAGAAAAAAAAGATAGATACGATAGATAGTAGAAACAAAGTATAGGACAGATAAAAGAAAGTTAGACATCCTCGTATACTTTCACGCCACAGCGTGATTTAGAAAGTGTGATCAAAAATATTATTACTGCGTTATAGAGCCAGGCTTCCTAGACTCTCATCCATGCAAATCCTCTAGAATTATTAAAAATTAAGCTCTTCACCACGATTTGTCCCTGTTTTTTTCTGATTGTTTACTGTTTTTTATCTTTTCGATCCACCGATAATTTCAGATATTTACGAGTATTATACGAAAAACTCTTTATTACGCTTTCCTGATTTAAAAAAAAAATTATCTATTCAATGAACTCAGATTGATTGTTGTGTTCTTTCCCTCCCCTCTTTTGCTGTTTTTGACAAATTTTTAATCACGCTAAATTATACTGTCTGCAATTCTATGAAAACAAATAAATGTATCACATTTTCATAGACCGGGATTAAAAATTGATATGAAATTGACATTTCATATCAATTTTAAAAAGCTAAAAATACGTAATTATTATAGTTTCAATTCTGAATAGTTAATATGAGCATGTTTCAAGCCACTTTTCTCTTTAAAAGGTTGTAAACTGGATTATATTATCTCTTGACTACTTAACTTTTCTGAGATTTAACACATAGATAACTACCAGAGAGAAAAGCTATATTTTTCTTGGCTAAATAATAACTGGAGTGAGTGTGAATACATGTGGGGAAGCTTTTCTCATCAAAATTTCGTTGAAAATATGGCATATTTAAAATTTTGGTGGAATGAATTAAGGGCAAATAAAACTGTTGAAGGTATTGTCAATTGTGTATGGAAAAAAGTTTTAAACGACTGATTTCTGATTGATGTAAATAATTTTGATTTTAAACACCTTAGAATTATATATATTAGCATTCATATTTCTTTCTAACATTTACATATGTATCTCTGTGCTACCAGAATATTTTAATTTTAGTTATTGATTAAAAATTAATTTTAGGTGTTCATGTAATTTCAGATAATTTAAATTTACTTTCAGTAATTAATGTATTTATAATTTCCTATTACTATCAGAAATGCATAACTGCATGGCGAGCGAACGAAGCGAGCTGGGATCACGTAGTGATCCCAAAAGAATCGCAACGTGATTCTTGGGGGTTGGGGAGCAGAGCGAGCAGGGGGTGTGACCCCCTAGTTGGCAATATTTTATACCACACAAATATTTTTTTATGATAAGCGGTTGTATTTAAAAGCTTTTTGCAGTATTTCTCTAATTTTTGTAGCAGAAATTGCATTCGCCATTTTGAAAAATCAACAAAATTGAAATTCTGATGTCATTAAAAACAGATTTTTTCCCAAACTATATTATGGAATTAAATACTGAATGTTGGAAGATATTTATATAAGTCGTACAAATATTTGATAAAGTTATCTAGCATATTTATATTTTAAATAAAGCGTTCCATTACTTTTTTTTATCGCAGTAGTATATGGTCCCGTGTGACAATAATCTTTAGAAAAATAAAATATTGTCACTCGCGACATAAGTAAGAGAATAAAAATCTCGCTGAGAGACGTTTGCAAAAGAACATTGATGAATACTTAAAGAAATCAACAGCAGATATAAACTCATAGTCCAGTCAATGAAAGGTTTAAAAAACATTAAATCATATAGGTTTGAAAACTGGTGCACATGTTTGTGAGGGGCTCCTGTTGAACATACTGTAAGTCCCCCGTCCTGACAGGGGGTGCTTATGTATCATCTTGGATTTCATCCCCCCTTTTTGAGTTTTTCGTGGATATCTCGTAAACAATTCAATTTTCAAATAGCTTGTGATACAAAACATTAAAGAGCGTAAAATTCCCTACAAATACATGCTTTTATTTATCTTCTCGCTTTAATAGTTTCCGAGATAACGGGCCTCAAATTTTGTCTTCATCCTGGATTTCATTCCCCCTCTTTAGTTTTTTAAATATCTGAATGCTATTCAATTTTCAAATCGCATGTAATCAACAATTCGCAACAAATACATGGTTTTATTTTTCTTCTGGCTTTGATGTATGAATTTGTAAAAAATCTTAGTTTGAGGATTTTCTCGCCGAGATCGGAATGTCGCTGGAGTGGAAAAATGGCTGGAAGAGACACTCCCTTTGTGGTTGCTTATCAGCCGATACTGAATTTGCTCGTAACACCCATCAATTCATTATTCTGTTGTTCATTTAAAATATAAATTAAATCAGAAATTTTTTCTATGTAAGAAATGAGATAATTACGTCTACAGCCCTTAAACTTTAATATAGTTTTAAAAAATCCCTTTCAGCAAGCTGGAAGGCAAAGGTAAGATTCCTTTACGTTAATGTTACAAAAGCAACGAAATATTACATATTGATCAATACAAACATAGACAATGACTTAATTGTTTCCACATATTGCAATATTCACGTCGTGATTCTAGTTTCATGACATTAAATTTTTTACTATATCAAGGTTTTATCATTCTACTCAAAAGGTTATGCTAGGTTAGTCAGTACATTGCTCAATTTTTCTTTTATATTCCAACACGTAATCATTCAACAGGTAGGAGTTATAAGGAAATAAACATCCCAACAGTGCAAATATCCCTAGATAACATTAAGCCAGCCTATCTGAAACTGTAAAAAGAAATTGACGCTTGGACACGAATGACGAAAGACTCTAGATTTAAAAATTAATTTATTTAATCTAGGTTAGCATATAATTGTGCGAACCTTACTTTGTCATGTACTAAAATCACATGGCACGAAACATTTAAACACTACTAGAATGGGGTCATTTAGAGAACTTCCTGGGTACAAAAATAGTCACTAAATTTTTAACACATAAGAGAACAAAAATTATTAAACATTGCGAGTGGCAAATTTAATATGCGTGTTTAAAGCGTAGGATATATGAATGCGGCCATTTTGAACAGTAAATTTAAATCTCCATCGACGGTTAAAAGCAAATACTCAGGCAGAAACCCCAAAACAATTTTAAAGTTAATGAGATATATTTTAATATCAGTAAGGAAAAAGTGAACTATTTTTTTTAAATATCTATCTTTTTTGGCTAATATATATTAAATTTATTAAGCAAATATTGGTGCCGCCGTGTTTAGTTAAATATCAAATGAAATTGATCTGTCAAATTAACTAATTATCAAACTAACTATTAATATTAACTGTTTAATTAATTAAAATTAAATATTTAACTAATTGAGATCAAATCTTCGCTAAAACATTTTTTATGGCTCGTAGTATTTGTCAGCAATAGTTTGTATTTATCTTAATTTAAATAAAATTCATTGTGGCTATGTGTGTATATTCCACATCTCCTCCTAAACCACTGGGCTAATTTCAACCAAACTTTGCACACTTTTTATTTATGACAAAAGAAAGGTCACTCTCAACTTTTCAAAGTCCAAATATTAGTTAAAATTTCAGTTAATTAAAAATTAATCAAGGCGGTTTTCCGCGATATCTTTGGAAAATATTATCTCAAGAAACTATTTTTACACCATATTAAATTTCAAAAAATTAGCTTTTCAGTGACAAAAATTTCATTTCCATACAATTTATCTCATTTTAATGATTTTTTTCAAAATTAATTTTATGCAAAATTCCTAAAAATAATCTTTATTGTTGAAGAACAAGAATAATATGAAGAATTGTTGCCAGAATACATTAACAGAATTCTGGACGAATGCTAAAAGAAAATTTTAAAAGTAGACGAATAACAATTTGTATCAGGACCAACTATTCATTTTATTTGTTTTCATGCTATGAATTAATGAATAATTAACTATTTAATTTAATTGTTTCCAAATATTCATTAAAACCTTTCTTTTTCTTTAGTTATTATTAACAAAATTTTGAAGTACCTATATAATAAATAATAATTTATGGAGAAAATCAGCTATCGCTTGTTTTTAAAAATTGTCTGATTCAATTGATATTATTTTAATTAAAAACGTTTCAGATCAAAAAAGGAATTTGTGTATTATAATTTTTATACATAATAGTTTTTACATTAAAAATATTAGACATGAAAGTATTTTAATCCGGAGAAAAGCCGGATATATCAGCTTGTTTACCGTATAAAAAGTGGAAGTGAATGCGGCTGATGGGAGCTTTTCAACAAGGTGTCACATGCATAGGTTAAAGCGCATTCTAAGTAGGAGGGGAAAATAACTTTTCAGCTCATAACTTCTAAGTAATTCTTGCTGTCAAAGAACTTTCAATATAAAAGTAATTTGTTATGATAAGTTGATAATTCACCTAAATGAATTTTTTTTCTATCCTCGATCGTAACGGTGCTTTGGGGAAAAGATAAATTGCGGGGGGGTGTAATTGAACATCGCTTTTTAGCTCATAACTTCTAAGCAATTGTAGCTATAAAAAAAAAGTTTGAGTACAAAAGTTCTTTGTTATAATGAGGTAATAATGCGCCTAATTTGAATTTTCTTTCTATTTTCTTTCGTAAGGGAATTATGGGGAAACGAAATTTTCAACCCACCACCACCACCATTTCCATCCCTTTTGAGCTGGATAGCCCATCTACGAACTCGGCACAGATTTTCACCGTCTATTCAACATATCCCTCGCCAGTTAAAATCTAATCAAAATTACTCTTGTTATCGTGTTCACAAGATAATGGCAAAAGCTTTATACGTATACATCTCTAACTAATAATAATAAGGAAAACAACATTTCGCCCTGTATTCTCATAAAAAGTAAAGATGCAAGAATGACAGTGGATAGAAAAGACTGCAAATGACGAGAGCTTTCCAACAAGGGGTAACATGTATAGGTTGAAATGTACTTTAAGATGGGGGAGAGGAGGGGAAGGCTGGAAAAATCACTTTTCAGCTAATAACTTCAAAGCAATTGTAGCTATCGAAAAGATTTAAACGCAAAAATTGTTCTTTATTGTAAGATGATAATTCGCCTAATTTGAATTTTCTTTGTATTTTTAATTGCAAAGGAATTATGGGGAAATGAAGTTTTCAACCCTCCACCATTTCCCCCCCCCCCCCCTTGAGCTGGATACCCCGTCAACGAACTCGACCGAGATTTTCACTATTCTTCTTACAACATATCCCACGGCCGGTTAAAATGAAATAAAAATTACTCCAGTTATCGTATTCACAAAATAACATGGGAAAAAGCGTTCCCATGTTATATATAACGATGGGTGGTTTGGGGTTCTAGGGGTTATGATTGGTGAAGATCTGCAGAAATTTTCCGGAAGTCGTGTCATGAGAACCATTGCAATAGGTAGAGTTTCCTATAAGGAATCTACCTAAAAACATCCCTAGTTTTGACAGTGCATCATTATAAAGGAACAGAAAATAATTAAGAGAAATTTTACTTGCGATAATAAAATACACATTCGTTTAAATAATAGTGTTTTCATTTGTTTATTCATTTTTATATCTGTATAATTCAATATTATTATTAATACAAATTAGTCTAAATTTGCATTTTGTTTGCTATTTATTGAAACCAATTTATTGAAAATGCTCATAAAAATTGTCTGAAAAAGTATAAATGCAGCATTTAGTTTTCAATTTAGCTGTTACAATGAATCAGAACTGTGCTCCCTTCTCTTATCGCTCGCTGGTGTGATGCGGAAATTTGGAGAGGGTGGTTGCGAACTCAATTGTCGTCTTCGTCATCTGACCGATGTTTAAAATTACGAGGTTCGTCCCAATGTTGTCCTCGCTTTGTTTTAAAACGGGACGTAAATATATATATAACACCACATCATGTCCCCGTATCTAGAATCATAATGATTCTTTGTAATCAGCTTAGATGGACATGAAGTGGAAGCATAACAGAAAAAAAAGAAGAAATTAAAAAAGCAATTTGACAACCTAAAGAAAGATGAAAATTTTGAGATCAATTAAATAACTAAAACAAGGAAACTTAAATAATAGCAAAAGTATCCATAGTATCGCTAGAAGAGTCTCTATCAGTAGAAGAGTCCATGGTATCACTAGAAAGACTTTCTTGATGGCTTTTTTTTGGACGTTAATATAACTGAACTGTCTTAGAGGCTCGCCAAACTGAGGATTTTATGATTTTGCCCACTTTGAGACCCATTATCTCGGAAACTATTAAAGCTAGAACAAAATTAAAGCATTTATTTCTAGAAAATTTTAAGCTTTTTAATTTGTTGTATTATATGTATGTGAAAATTGAAGCATTTTCGAGATATTAAAAAAAACTTAAAAAGGGAGGATGAAATCCAAGATGGCGACAAATTTTGAGACTCATTATGTAATTCGAAAATTGAATAGTTTTCAATATATTAAGGAAAACTTTAAAAAGGAGAAATGAAATCCAAGATGGCGAGCTCCAGCCCCCCTCTTGGACCGGGGACTTCTAGTATTTTCAACAGGAGTACTTCAGCAACATGTGTACAAATTTTCAAAATTATATGATTTAATGTTTTTTCATCCCCATTTTCGCCTTCTTTGACTGGATTATCCTTACATTTAATGGAAGTACTTCGAGATAATTTATATCTGTAATTTAAAGAGAAGTTTCAAAATTATTTTCTTTAAAATAAAAATTATTTTATAGGTGGGTTTTTTACAACATCATTCACAACAACCATCAAGTTTAATCCACCAACTGGATCAGACACAATGATGAAAGGAGGTATATGTGTTAGTATTGGAACCCGATTGCAATGTATCACATGTATGAAGGAATATGAAAACAAAAGCTTTGAGGTAATTTTTGAACTAGTATGAGTTTATTATTCACTAGAAAATCGCCCGTCATGGTATGACGGGTGCAAATTGCCTCTTCATTCGAGAGATTTCCCGTCACATCTGACATGTTTAAATAGATATATATGCGAAAGAAATGTTTAACATTAATTGAAAATAAATAAAATAAATATATGTTTTTATCACAGGAAATATTTTTTTTTTATTTACATATTTCTTTATTCAAAAACCTCTTGGTAAGCAGCATTCTGTGTGAAGTATTTTTCGTTGTTTAACAATTCTCCTTGTACTTCAGATGTCTTTGTGTAAATTTTAACGTTGCCAAAAAATATTACCACATTGTATCATCAGGATTGCAATGAATAATCAGATGCATCGTGGCGTCCAAACTCTATCACGTGCATGATATACCACTGATGTAATTGACTACTTTCTATTAGAAAACGGAAATTAATTTGAAATATATGATTAATATAATTTAAAATTTCTCGGGAACTATTGATCATAGCGCGATAAATTTTATATCAATCGATAGCAAATTTTATTTCACTATTTTAGAGCTATTAAATTTGAAATTAGAACGGCAATTAAAATGACTGAAATTTAGGTTCTCTAGCAATGAAATAATGCTGTTTAACGTCTCGCAGTGCTATGGCGCGAGTTTTATTGTTGGTGACGTCAGAGTGTTACCGGAGGATCTGGGTTATTATATTAGTAATGCTGTGTTTTCGTCTGCTTTTTGTCTTATAATTTTAAACCTTAGCTTTTAAAATTATACTGAAATGTTTTCGTTACGTGTTGGGTAATCTTGCAATTTTTATCACTGTGCGTTTCATTTTTGCAAGCATAGGAAATAGGGGGGTAACCCTTTGCACTCCGAAAAGTAATTAGATGCATAATTGTTCACTGATTTACAAGAGCTCATATTATTGCTTTGGAACGTAAAAATATGTTTGTGTAAGTTCATTTTTCCTGAAAAATTATTCCACAACTTCTTTCAACTTTGTAGGTAGTTTTTTCAACCATCGAAATCAAGAAACGTCAAAATGATGCACCGTCTGGAATGGTGAAGGAGAGTCACCTCCGAAGTGCAAAGGGTTAATAATTGAACTTAAAAATATAAAAAGCTGATATATATTATATTAATTTAGTATTTACTTATTCATCAATGTTGAAGTGAAATGTAAAATGAGAAAAGTTCTTAGAAATCCTACAAGGTAATATTATAAAATCATATCTATAAATGTATGCATATTACATAAACCGCTTAGTTTAGTATTTCACTTGTTAAATTTTCTCGGAATAACCTGAGACTTCCAAATTTCTAAAATGTCAATATCAATTTTCAACGGCAAATGGTCTGTTGGAATCTTCATTGAAGGACTTCATGAAAATCTTTCATGTTTGATTTATCAGTAAAGGTAATTATACATTTTTTTAACGAGAAAGCTTACTATTTACAATTATATATATTTTTATTTAAAAAGAGTGGATGATTTGTTTATGGCATTTTCACCTGAAAATTGTATTAAAAAGTAAAAGTTATATTTTGATTAGTTGCTGATTTTTAGTTGCATATAATTAAAAATCTTCCATGTATTCACTTGTATTATATTGCAGGGGAACTTTGTGAAAATTCTGGTTTGTTTCAAAAAGTAAAAAGGAATATTTATTAAATATTGAAAGCTAGGAAGAAATGGCGTTTTTTAATGAATTTTAATAAAAAGGTAAAAATATTTTACTCTAATTCTAATACATGATTATGAGTAAACGAAGTTCTCTAAGATAGTAAGTATATTAGGAAATATATCAAGAAAGCTGATTGATTATGGTAGCTATGTTTTAATCCTTTTTATCGGCATGTTTTAATTCAGCTAATTTGTTGCATAGCTCAAAATGTGCCTTACAATTTTAATGGTGAAATCAAATGCATATTTTGCATGAAGAAATGAGAAAGTGAAGTTGGCGCCGACAACTTGCGATTAGATGTTAGATGACGCTGGCAGATACTTGACTCTATTAGGGACGTTCATATTGACAATGAACAGAACAGGTGCAAGGCTTCTAAGAGAACAAGGATTATATATCTACTACAATTTAAAGTTTAAAATTATTAGGTAAAGGGAACCATGAATATCAGATTATGCATAAGAGATTCAATTGAAATGATATTCCCGGCGAACAAGCAATAAAATGTTTTATATTTTTACATATAATTTATTAAATATATATAATTATATTTCACTATATTTTTATAAAAATAAGTATATATATTTTAATAAATATGTATTAAAATTTTATAAATATTTAACATAGTCGCTGAAGTCGGCTAGATTGTGATAAATTGATTTGATTCTGAAATGTTACTTTTTAAAAAAATTAACACTTTAAAATTTTCTCTTCTTAATAGGAATTACGCGTTCAATATTATGCAGCTAATCGTAAAGGAGGCAGCACAATAGGTGTGAGGGGATTTGGAACTCCTACACAGCAAACTAGTATTTTTGGTGGTCCTCCAACCTCTTCTTCTAACTTCTCTTTTGGTGGAAATCAGTCAGAAAATTTCTTTGGTACTACTGGTACAAAAAGTAAGTTTTTAAAACTAATTACAGTTAAAAGATGTCTTCATGGATGTAAACAGTTTTATTATAATCATTAAAACTAAACAAAATATCATGTTTTTCGTGCTTAATTGTGTTTTTAAACCAATTATAGTAATGAAAAATATTTATCACTGGCCGCCGTCGGCGACCAGCTGTGCTTCGGGAATATAATTCTTTATATGCATTATTTGATATTTCATTCCCTTAACAAAGTCACTTTAAATTGTGATAGAAAGTTAACACTTGCTCTTTTAGTGGCCTTGCACCTATTTTGTTCATTGTTTACATGAACATCCCTAAAAGAATCAAGTAGATGTCTGTGTCATATAACACATAATTGCACCCTGTTGGCGCCAGCTTCAGTTTCTTCCGCTCAGTGATTTCAATATTAAAATTACACGGCCCTTTTTACGTCCAGCAGCATATTAACTGTATTAAAACTTACTGATAAAGGGGATTGAAACATCTTACAGCATACTGAATGTATTTCCTAATATACTAATTATCTTAGAGGACTTTATTTACAGATTTCAGAGTAAAATTGATGAAATAAAAAAGGAAACAAATTACTCAGCTTTCAACAATAGAAGAAAAACACGCGATTAAATATTATTTAAACAATGTAAACAGTTTGAATTTCATTGCAACAATGAAAAGTATTGTTGTAAATTATAGCTAAAAATGTTTCTAAAAATTTATTAAAATCAGAGTAAAATTGTACATTAACTTAATTGAAAAAGTAATTTTTGCATTTTCATGTGGAGTAAAAATGATTTTTGTGCTGCAATATTTTCGGCAGTTATTAATGAAAAACGCAAAAATTTCCTTTAATTTTTATTAAGTAAATTTCAAAAAGGTGCTCCAAATTGCACATTCCAACCCTTCAAAGTATGTTTGTGCCGAATTTCTTAGCTCTAGGTCCAGAGGTCTGCCCTGCAGAGTGCCGACACACACATATACAGATATGCATTCTCTTTACTATTAGTAGAGATAGCAATTGTTACCATGAGTATTTAGGTTAAGCGTAATACTCATAGTAACTACCACCTAGATATAGAGGCACTGTATTCGAAACAGAATTTTATGTGTTGATATTTTTTTTATTTGTATAGTTAGTTAGTGGGCCTCAAAATATTTTTTACTCAAGAGGTGGTCCTCTCAACCAAAAATGTTGGGAACCGCTGATGTATATGGCATAGCAGAATTGCAGATATGTATTAGATTTTGGAATAAATTATAATTCCAAATACTGCTTAACCGTATCTTTATTCCTGAGTTTGTGGACGCAATAATTCAAAAGCCCACTAAACAAGCTGAGTGAAAGTTTTATATGGTCTTGACGCCAAAATTGTGTGTGGACCGAAAAAAATCAAAAAATTTTTCTCATGTTGCTATACCGCGAAAAAGTTGCGAACGGGTGAGAAATTAAACGAGGAAAAAAAAGTGAGGAAATTGACTGATATCTTCCGCTCGCGCATCGGATTTGAAAATAGTAAAAATTGACAAAAATCGACCGTTTTTGAAATTTTTTTTAAAATATTTAAATTTCTCTTTATCTGTTTATTTTAGCATTAGCTGCTAAGTACTGATCTTCTTAAGAATAAAAAATTTATTTTATCAAAATCGGTCCATATATGGACGGGAATTTATGGAAATTTATGGAATTATAATTTCCGATGTCACGTTCCCTCCAAGGTTGACAAAAATATGTGAAATTACTTCAATATTCAGTTTTTAGTTTCTAACCCTCAACATAATCTTCATACATCTTCTTGCCGATGAATTGCAACATATCGATGTATATGCATGAAAAAGTTATTTAGGTCTAAAAATATATCAGCTGCATTCATTTTCTTTGTTTATTGTAGCACAATGCAAAACTATGCTCCAAAATTACAATATTATCTGTTACTTAAGAACGAATGGCAAAAATGCAGAAAATAACAAAAAAATTAACAGACCTTTAAAGGAAACGCTTTAGCTATTAAGACATCGTTTTGTCTCTTAAATTTCTTGCATGGAATTATACTCTTTCTTCTTACAAAATGATAGTTGGAAGTCTGATTTTTCGAAAAACTCAGAAATAACGAACCTAACCCGGGAGGTTGATGAAACGGCGCTCAGTAAGGATCAATGATAGCTTCCAAATATTTTAGCTGCCATAAAAGCGGCAAGATGTATTGAAATTTTTGTCATTTGCGATCATACCCAATTATCACATTCCAGGTGGTTAACAACAGCATATAAAGTATTTGATTGTTTCATTCAGAGAAAAGAACGTTTTTTGAAATCGTCTGGCAGAGTAAAACCAGGAAATATTTTACAGAGCCCAAAGCAAGTTTTAAAGGAAACAACACAGCACGTTATCTTTCTCAAATCTATTGACCGTGTTAAAGAATGCAATGCCTTTTTTTAGCCTTATTGAAAATATAATTATGGTCATGACACTGGATGAAAGAAAATAATCGGAGAACTGAACATTAGACAAATGTCAAAGACGAGGCAGTCAGCCGAAAAAAGAGAAAAACAATCAGAAACTTCAGGAAGCCAAAACTCAATTTTCTATCTAAGGAGTATACGGAAATTATTCAAATGAATGCTTGTAGTTTTACTCCTTCCCCTCTGTTATAAGGCATTAGTGATGATGAAATCAATTCGCCCTATTCGGTCTTGTGAAGCATCTGAATGGAAAGTTTCCATGTTGCATACTGGCAGTTAAGCGCTATGCGAAACTCGTATCAGAAGCAGAGCGTTCCTAAGGTCGGTCAACCGGGCGTATGTCCTGGGGATATTGGGCACCGCACCAAACTACTTAATGTATAAATCAGAAATCGTTAGTAAATTATAATATATAGCCAAATTTATTTCCTGCACCTTTCCAAAACATTTGACATAAAAGAAATAATAATAAAATGTAGTTGCCTATATTAAAAATAAATGAATAACAGATAACAACATGGAAAATTACGCATAGCATATTTAATCATTTGAAATATTCCCCACTGTCAATAAAATTGGACCCATTCATTTTTATAAGAGTTTATGATTGTTTAGAGAAATTTTAATAATTTTGTTTTAACTTAGAAGGTGGACTAGCAGTATCCGCACGGCGTTGCCCGTGAAGTATCAAAACAAATACGCTTAATCTAGAAAATAACCAAACCAGAACCACAGAGGACTCTGTGACCAGAAAGGGGCCAACTCGCAAATAAAAAAAGTATAACTCCCGAATGAAATTATCAAATCAAAACAAAAAGTCTTAAAACAAATAAGCAATAATCTTTCATCCCCAGGTTAAAAATTAAAGAAAGGGGGGAGGGGGAAAGCAATACGTATTCATCAAATACAATTCAAAATGAAATTATCAAATTAAAAAAAAGTATCAAAAATACGCTAAAATGTAGTAAATAACTAAACCAGAACCACTATCAAAACAAATACGCTAAATCTAGCAAATAACCAAACCAGAATCACAGGTAAGGACTCGGTGACCAGAAAAGGAACAACTCACGAAATCAAAAAGTATAAAACAAACAAATTAAAAATATAAATCAAAAAGTAAAAATCAAATCAAAACAGATATACAGTGTGTCCGTAAAGTCATGGCGCAGTTATGAACGCTTGTTTTGGCGAACAGAAATGAAACGAAGTGTTGAAACTTGCGCTACATTGGACAGTATCCCAAAGAGCGTCTGTAGTGCAACGGTGCGCGCGCGCAGGTGATGACGCAACACCACGCACCATGAATGATGAACGCGTTTTGAGGAAGATTGTGTTTAGCGATGAGGCCACATTCCATGTCTGTGGACATAAAGGCCTTACACCCTTTCGGGTAGGCCGGACTGGTGTGGGTTTTAAATAAAAAAATAAATAAATGTCTGTGGACATGTTCATCGCTATAACGTCCGAGTATGGGCAGCTGAAAATCCTCGTGTCTACGTTGAGTACGAACGTAACACCCCTAAGGTGAACGTGTGGTGTGCCCTGATGCATGATAAAGTTATTGGCCCATTTTTCTTTGCGGAGCCGACTGTGATGTCAAACATCTACCTTGACATGTTGCAATTGTTTGCAGTTCCACAATATCCAGAAGATGTCATCTTTCAACAGGACGGCGCTCCTCCACACGGCAACATTGTCCGTGAGTTTCTGGATACAAGATTCCCCCAGCGGTGGATAGGCAGGGCTGCTGTCATGGCATGGCCACCACGATCCCCGGACCGAACGCCCTTAGACTTTTACTTGTGGGGTATGTGAAGCAACATGCGTACAGTGAATGTATCAACGACATTAATCATTTAAAACAGAGAATCACGGAAGTTATTCACTCTGTTACACCAGACGTCCTTACCCGTGTGTTGGAAGAACTGGACTATTGTTTAGATGTGTGTAGGGCAACAAATGGAGTCCACGTCGAACTGCGCTGAAAAGGTATGCAAACCTGGAGAGTTTTCCATTTATTTGGAGAAGATGTCTCCTGTCTATCTTGTTTCGTTGCTTTCCTGTGACCGGTCAACTTTGACTTTACGGACACATTGTATAAAAATCTTTAATTTTTAATCTGGTGATTAAAAATTAAAGAACGGTAAAAAAGCAATACGTATTAAATCAAATACAATTTACGAATGAAAATATCAAATCAAAACAAAGAGTATCAAGACAAATAAGCAATTATGTTTAATTCCCTAATTAAAAATTAAAGAACTGGAGAAAATAAAGCAATACGAATTCATCAAATACAACTCAAAATAAAATTATGAAATCAAAACAAAAGTATCGAAACAAATACGCTAAATCTAGCAAATAACCAAACCAGAACCATAGAGAAGGACTCTGACCAGAAAGAGAACAAAACGCACGTGATCGACTAACAACTCACGAATGAAATTATTCTTACTTTCTTACTCATGGAATAATAATTCATTTAGGCTGACGCAATAAAATATTCAGTTTTTCCCTCTTATAAATTCCCCCCCATGGCCCCCCCCCCCCCCCCCTCCCGGTGCTATTTTTCGAACGTGGCCTTGGATGAAAAAAAGCTCCGAACCGTTTGACGCAAACGGTCGAATTTTATCGAAACCTGGCTATTTTTTAAAAATTGCTCAAAATTCTGGAAATTACGTTAGACGTTCAAAACAAACTTGATTAGAACGAAAATTGTTCGTTCTATCCGATGGTGCATGGATTGTTTTTCAACGATCATTAGGAAAGATAGTACAGCCGTAAACGTGCCAAAAATGACCAAAACAACACAAAACATTAAATAAAAAATTTTCTAGACTAAATTTTAAAATTCGGCTTCGAGGTGCATTGAGTCACCAATTACGACTACATGTGTGCCAAATTTCATGGCTGTAAGTGCGATAGATTCGTCTGGACATCGCACACACACGCAAACATTAAGTAAGATTCATGTATTGATATCCTAATTTTTCTCTGAGAAATCACATTGTTCAGACTTTAAAAAACTTGAATTACGAGAGCCTAACTCCATATTTGTGTCCAGGCCCACAAAATCTAAAGCTCAGCACTGATCAGAAGTATCACGAAAAGTTTGTGGAAGTCTAGAAGTGACGCTATTACCCACAATCTCCGAAATTTCCTATACATCCGACTTCCAAGTATCATTTGGTGAGAAGAAAGAGTATAATTCCATGCAAGAAAACAAAGAACATAACGATGTTTAATAGCTAAAGTGTTTCCTTTTAAAGGTCTGTTAATTTTTTTGTTATTTTCTGCATTCTTGCCATTCGTTCTTAATTAACAAATAATATTGCAATTTTGGAGCTTAGTTTTGCATTGTGCTACAAAGAAAATGAATGCTGCTGATATATTTTTAGACAAAAATAACATTCTTTAATGCATATTCATCGATGTATTGCAATTCATCGGCATGAAGATGTTGACGTTTAGGAACTAAAAATTGCATATTGAAGTAATTTCTTATATTTTTGTCAACCTTGGATGGAATGTGCCACCGAAAATTGTGAATCGATTTTGATAAAATAAACTTAATTAATCTTAAGAAAATCAGTTCTTAGCATCTAATGCTAAAATAAACAGATAAAGAGAAATTTAAACCTTTTTTTAATTCAAAAACAGACGATTTTCGTCAATTTTTACTATTTTCAAGGCCGATGCGCGAGCGGAAAATATCAATCAATTTCCTTACTTTTTTTCCTCGTTTAATTTCTCACCCATTCGCAATTTTTCCGCGGTATGGTGACATGAAAAAAAAATGTCATTTTTTTGGAGGGGGGGGGTACACCTTAGTGAACATTATTACATAAAACGCAAGCAAGATAAATGAAATCTAATTGTGTTAATGTCACTAAAGTTGTCAACAACAAGAGATCGAAAATCGTACACGATTTTCTTTATTATACTACTAAGCTAAACGCAAAACGGGCTGTATTGTATAAATTAAGTCGAGGACTGAACATTCCTCCTAATTTCATGTGTTTTTGGTTTTGTGATAGCGGATGCTTCAATTATGATATATTGTTCAATTCAATTTGTTTATTGAATATAATTTCTATTTAAGTTTTGCGATGCGATATATGTTAGAATTATGATTATATTCGATTGAGTTTTTTTTAGTTTTGTGTGGATTTTTTTAGATATTTTGATTTGGTTTAATTTTTAATTTTTCTTTCTTTTTGTTTTTGCCAGGACTTTTACTAGTATATAGCTTTAGCTTTTGATTAATTGATATAACTCGGAAAAAATTGAATGAATTATTTATGTATTTTCAATATTAAGATTTTGAATCTTCCGGAAAATATTTATTCTTGGATATTTGAAATATTCTTTAAAAGCATTCTAATTTATTTGTTGAATTCTATTTACCTAAAAAATCCGTAATGACCATATTTTTCATTCCAGAATTTCCAGCTGAATTTGGTATGAAATCAGCAAACACACCTTCTATATGTCCTGGGTTTGACAGCACCATTGTGAAGGCAACAACCGCATCCGCTGGATTAAACAGCAGCAATATAAGCATACCGTCTGCAACGAAAGGATTTAACTTCAGTGCAACGGAAAAATCTTCACTATCGTCCTTTTCCTTTGGCAACAGTGGCCAGAAGACACCTGTTAAATCATCCTTTTCGTTTGGGAACAGCAGTGAGAAAGAACCTGTTAAATCATCCTTTTCGTTTGG